>BPLS01031351.1:7064-22418 GCA_019656275.1 Rhododendron kiyosumense
TCCTGCCTTCCACAAGCAGCAATCTTTCTCAAATAATCCGTCTGGCTGAATTTACCAATCAGGTTCTTTGCGATTCATGTCTCTGTCGACCAAGTGCGTTCTGTTTTGGATGCCCTCGAGAGGGTGTCTAGAAAACCTTTGACGTTACTTGTACCCGATCAAACGGTGCTCCAAGTGCCGTCAAAGGGGGGCTCCTGTAGACACCCTATTCTGGACCATCCGGATCAGCATGTTTTCGGTCTTTTCGCCTATTATTATTACCCCAATGATGATAAACGGTTGAGAACTCCCCGAGGTTGATGGAAGGTCGTGAGCTTTGTGCGTTGAACCCTCCTCTTTCAAACCATTTCAAACCCCTTCAAACCCTTCAAATCCAGGGCCAAATAAGCCTCAGCAAAGCCATACCTGGCTTACGCCACCTTTCCCTTGGCGTGCGCCAGTATTTCGCCACGTGTTGGACATCGACCGTTGACTGAGGTTGACCTGGCGCACGGTAGCTTATAGGTGGCGTACGGAAGGTCAAGGCCGGTCAAATCACCCCTTTTCTGTCACGTGCTCGAAACTTTGTAACCACCCAAAGTACACTGCAGAGCCCCCTGATCACCTCACTCTGCAGGGCCGTCCCCCTCTCTCTCCTACATACCCCATCAAGGCAAGTCCCATGCATTTAATGCATGGGAGCTCCCTTCTTAACCTAACCCAGCCCCATTAACCTCAGCTGATCACCCTGATCTCAGTCCCGCTCTCCTCTATAAATGCCAACCCTTGCATTCATTTGCAAGGGTTAAGCACATTAACTCTCTCCAAGTCCATCTTTCCTTCTTCCCTCCCTTTCTCTTATTCATCCATTGAATAGCAAGGGATAGGTTCATACACTCCCCTCCACTGATCAACCACCATACCCTCCATCTTCAACCATCAAAGCTCACTCCCACTCTTCCATCTCTAGTGCCAAAGGTATACCACCTTTGCACTGCTTTTTGTTTTCAGCCCCTGAGGGGAACCAGAAGGGTTCTGGCTAGTAACTGATGCTAGTCCAGGCCCCTCTCTGGTAAAATAAATCAGCCGTAGTGGGCTATCTATGGCGCACGCCACCTATGTCATGCCGTACGCCATCTCTGGCTGTATGAGCACAGTTGGCGTGGGGATCATGGAAGGTCTATTTATTGCTCTTTTCCTTTATGTCATCAGCTCCTAGCACGCTAATAACCAGTTTACTGCTTTTCTGTATTTTAGAACTGTGTAAACGTAGCCTTCAATGCCTGTGCCCTTTCCCTGCTTTTAAGGCCTCTGGGTTACTTCTGGTCATGTTCCAGAGCCCAGATGGTGTAAAGCCAGACCCTGACTAGCTAGCAAGCCTGGCGTACGGCCTCCTTAGGATGGCGTACGGCAAGTTTGATACAAGCCAGCGCTTGGCCCTTACATCATGCTTCCATCTCGGCCTCTTGTATTCCCCCCCACTCTGTTTATGGGGTTTATTGTGCCTTTTTCTTGGCTCTTAGCCTTTCATCTCGCCTGTCTGTCTGTAATATGTAGTCAGCTTATGTACTGAAACTGCGTGGTTTGTCCTGGGTGTGCGCTGGTCCATTCCAGAGCCCAGAGGGTTGAGAGCAAAAGCTGTATGAATTGGCAGGTTAGTGTACGCCAGCTTCGAGGTGGCGTGCGCAGGGTTTGTTGGCGTGCAGTTGCTTGGCCATTGCGTGCCAGCATGTTGCCTGCTCACGCACCCGACGAGCAGCGTACATCATCTCGTTAAACCCCTTACAGCGCTTGTTCTCAATCTACGTTTTTGCACTTAATTCAATTCAAGCAAGCAAATCATCATCCATGAGCATTTTGTCACATAACTGCAAGCTGTTACAGTATTAATCCCCATTAACTGTTCCCCCGCCCTAACTGGCTAAAAATGATCAAATGAGAGAAAAATGCAAACGTTTTACAAAATGCCCGAGTAGAGACCGATCCCCGGATTGGGCGAGAGGGGGTGCCATAAAACCCTTCCTCTCTCGTAACCTGGCTCCCGAACCTCAGATATCGAAGGTGACGACGGACCAGTCTACGCCTTTTTCAAATCAAGTCAAACCCTTTTTCAAATCAAATCAAAGGCGCAGCAAGCGTTCTCGAGTTCGGTTCCTTGGGTGCCTCACCGCTAAAACCCGAGTGGCGACTCTGAATCGAAGCGTTTCGCCGCGCCGCATTTTCCAAAGAGGGCCGCAAACCAAAATCGGGCGATTTTCGGGGGCGCGTGCCCACAAATATGAAGTTCTAAAATTCGACTGCCGGACTTTCAACATTCCAATTCCATATTGCCGAGCAGTTGACATGCCAATTGATACTCCTCAGTTGTTGCAAAGAGCCTTGCATCGTTTTCGTGAAGAAGTGAACTGCATGCAAATGCGTTTGTAACAACATCAGTATCGATTCTTAGCAAATGAACGAAGAGATGAAGGATTAATGGGTGAAGCTCGTTTTTATATGGAGGCTAGTATGAACGAAGATGTTCAATCCGACATCGAGATGTCAGACGAAGATCAAGAACCATGAATGTGAGATCATTGGAAGATCAACCATTGGAACTCTAGGTTTCTTTAATTCTGTCATCCATTTCGTATTGTATGTTAGTGTCATTGTTGGAGTTTTTATTTTGTTGAAGTATCATCTTGATGTAACTATTGCAATTACTTTTCAATTCATGTTTTTTCTTATCAAGCCATTGAGAGTGATTAGTTATAAATTATATTTATCCATGACGATACAAGACAACTAAATTAAAGTGGTATTTATTATCTGCATTGTTGGAATTACAACAACATTAACATACTAGATATAAACTAATACATCAATAATTCATACTTAACATAGAAAAGACAAAACACTTAACATACTTAATATATATTCAATACATAACTTCAAATACCTAACACAGAACCAATAATGGGAGATCTACATGTCCTCAGCAGACATAGCATAGTCAGATAGATATTTCTCATTATTCAAAGCGTTGTTACATTCATTTTCCGTTAGTTCTCGTTGATTTGCCTCAGCCATCTCTGTTGCTAACTGAAGCATAAAATATCTACTCCTGCGCATCAGCATTCTATTATTCTCCTCTTTGATTCGGGACACGGCTGCTTCATATTCACGCTTATTTGTTGTTGGCATCTCTAGAGATCGACAATGTGGAATTTTGATTCCCATGTTATGCAAATCATTAACCAATCCCTCCTGCTCTTCAACCCAAAATTTCCATTCTTGTCGAAGACCAACATAGTAATCTTTCGGACTGGTTCTTTTTTCTTTCCAATATGGATCCTTGAACTTGGGAAGTATCCATACTCTGGAACTTGCTCCTCTGTTTGCCATATGATAGAACTATCTCACGACTAAGGATTATTACACAAAAATGTAGAAGTTGAAAGATAATTTATAGACAAATATTTTGGCCAAATACATAGCTCATACTCTTAATGGGATCCAATAAGATAAGAGCTAGTAGGGGACCACAAAAAGCTGTATATTAATAAGGCTGTATAAAAGCTCAATACAATTTACATGTATAAAGTTGTATAAAATGACGAATAAAACAAAGATGGTTAAAAAAGTTTGTACAAATTTTTGAAGACTGAAAAAGGTTATATGAATTGATGATGGCTGAAAAAGTTGAAAGAATCGAAAAGTCTGCAATTGAAAAGACTACACCCATTGAATTAGACTGAAAAAAGTTCAACGATTTGAATAATGCTGAAAAGAACTGTAGGAATTCATTAAGGCTGAAAAGGCTGAACATTGAACAGGGCTAAAAAAGCTGAAGAAATTGAATAAGGGTGAAAAAGGCTGCAGTAATTGAATAAGGCTGAAACTAGCTGAAGTAATAGAGTAAAAGTAAAAAAGCATGAGAACAAATTTAATAAAGCTGAAAATGGTGTATGAATTATAAATACAATTTTTTTCGTGAAGTTAATATAAAACCCAGCATTATATATTTTGGACAATCATTTTTTTTTTCAATTTTAAGCAAAAAGTAGTTTCCACTATTCACGTTGTAATAACCAAATTAAACGATTTTTCACTACAAACGTGGTTTGCAATTTTACAAACGTTATTTTATAAACTAGAGCCAGTTGAAATGGCGCTACCTATTTAGGTAGAGCTACCTCAAGCGGCGCTAGTCCACGTCATACAGCCAACGTATCACATGGCAGAACGCCACATGGCAAATAGCGTCAATTGGAATGGCGCTGCTTAGGTAGAGCTTGTTGAAGTGGCTCTACCGAGTAGTTTTAAAAATAGTTTGAAAACGAGAGTATTCCGGCCAATAGTTCTAAAAAAGGGATTACTTTGATAAAAAACTCAGATTTAAGTTCATACATATCTGGGTAAATATAGGTGAGTATGAGACCTACTTCTCGGCAAATGCTTCTCTACATATGGTGGCTTTCCTTTGGGGTAAGAAATTACTACGTGCTTATGAGTAAATTTTATGGGTTTAATTGACCAATTCTAGGAGGTTTCTAATTAGGCTAAAGTTTTGAGGCATGATAGTCTTGTTATGGATTAAAAACTTAGCTAGCAGTTGATACCTCTATGATTACCCTACGACTAAAGATATACTTAATAGATTTTCAACCATACTAAGCTGCCTTAACAATATCAAGTTTGATGATTTTAACTCCGCTACTTACTAGAGCTGAATTTCGGATATTGAGTTCAGTTCATTTATGCTGGTGTAAGCCAATCTATTATAACAAATTTTTGAACTATGAATTATTGAAAGAGAAATTGTCATAGAGTTTGTTGTTTTACTTCCCTGCTTCTTTTAGGTTGGTTCCTTTCCTTTTCCGACCTGATTTTCTAATTAACTGACTTAGATTAAAATGGTGGTTGTGCTCGGGGAACTTGTTGGCCGTGATGAGTATTCCCTTGTGGAAGTCCTGAAACAGGGTAAAATTAGCAAACATGTGGTTGCTTGGCTTAGTGGAACGTACTATGAATTTGAACTAATAACTCCTGCCGTAAGCTTTGCATCTCTTGCACCATTTCTGCCTTCACGTGGGTAATCTTCCCCACCACCATTTAGTAATTGTTTGCTTACATTCTACTAGGCCGAGGAGGGAAAGATTTATCCTATAAAGGAAGTTAAGTTAAGCCTCCACAAATCCCTGAGGATCCTAATACTGCTATTAAGAGTGGAAAAGTCCGAGCGCCAACTCATTATTTCTACAGTATCCGATGTCATAGGTATGACCTAGACCTTTATATTTGTTTCATCTAGGCTACTTGAAGGAACCAGACTTGAATTTCACTTTTAACTGAAAATAAAAATCTATTAAATTTGTCTTTTTCTCTCTATTTGTAGGTGAAGAGCCATGATATTCTGGTATCCCTATGTCTTCCATCGTTGAACAAGGGTATGGGGTGGTGATGTTATTTTCCTGTTGTGGTTCAAACACAGCCTCCCCCATTACTGCACAAAGTTTATTGAGGTCTGATTTTCCTCCTAATAACATGTGCTATAAAAAATTCCTTCCAATTGCTTTTTAAATTTTTGAATTGGGCCGTGGGCTTGTAACTACAAGGACAGGAAAAGATCTTGTGTCTAGCCTTGTTGTAGGTATGTAATGAAGATGTGTTAGCCAAAATATGTTTTTCCCGGGGGCTATTTTCAAAATGGGCACAACTGAAATACCTTTTCAAAACAGGTTCGCTAGCAATTGGTCCCCGATTTGGTGGGGCTATTGATGATGCTGCCCGATCCTTTAACAAAGCTTATGACAAGGTTAGTTCTAATGAGTGTTTTACCACGCACAAGAGAATACACACGCCGTTTGATTAGCTAATGGTTTCTGAATCTATCAGCTTTAACAGAACCCTACAACGCCATAAAAAATTGTCAAATTTTGTGCTGCCTATCATCGCATCAGGTAAAGATATTTTTTTGGTTAGAATAGCTGGAAGCCTGGAACTAATAAAACCGGGATATTTTAACCATAACATTCCAGAAAGTGATAGAGGATGACTAATTATGTTTGTTTAGGTCATCAAGAAATCAGCAACCTCTGAGTTCTCTGCCACTTGGGTAATCAATCCCATACAGTTGCCAAAAACTTGACCTTGAGGTCCGTGGTTCTTCAATACTAGAGATATTTTTCCATAGCTTGATAATTATCATTTATCTTCACTCTGATATCAAATTGATGTAACCTAGATCTCAAATATGCATTGTGAACATGTCATAAGTGCAACGTTATTGTAGGGTACTTTGTGGTTGATGGATTTGCTTTCATTTTGTCCACATTAGATTTAGTTTTATTCGTCAAAGTAGCCTTCTACAGAGGCATCATTGCTTGATTGATATGTTAATTGTTCTATTCGTGCAGAGTATATTCTTTGTGGAGTTGTACTCATCTGAAACTCAAAACTTGGGGAGAGACTTATTAACTATGTTATTTACAAGGTAAAGCTTGTTAATTTGTCACAAATATATGAATTGCATTTTTGTATTTATACTTTCTGCTTCTCATTTGTGTCACTGACAATGCTGTCATGATGACACTTTATTGTTTGCCATTTGAGGTTGTCTGTCCATTTCATCATTATTACCAAGTTGTGCTGTGGCAGTTGAGTTCCTTTCAGAATGTGGTATTTTTTCCTTACGATGCTTAAATGGATTTAATATTTTAGAAATGAAGGAGTGGTGTTGTGTGTGTATATTCTGTCATTTTTTTTGGGCTACAAGCAATAATTCAGATAAGTTGCTTTTCATTTTCGTCAATCAAAAGTCGGTATTCTTCTCTAATTATTTGACAACTGTTGACCAGCAGGCATTTCTTCTATTGCTCATCCCACCAATGATATTTCAAGCCGTCCTATGGTCCACATGGCTTACCGTCCTTTGTTCGTTACAAGTCCTTGAATTGCATTTCAAGCTGTAGGTTCGATGTGTATGAAATAACTTAACTGGCTTATAACTCAACCCACCTTTGTTAATAATGTACATATTTTCCAGACATTGGCAAGAGATTGACTTGAGCGCTTGAATGCATCTCCTTCTGCAACAACATGGACATATCTTTGTGTATATTCTGTATTATTGTTCGTTATAGCCAACGACTTGCTCTGGTACTACGGAACACTACAAGCTTGATAAGTACCCTTGCCAAAAAATTTGGGACTTCAACTTCCTTTGATTGCCCAAAATCGTCTTTCCTAGGTTAGAACTTTGAACATGCAATTTTCGTAAAATGATTTACGATGTTAGGTGAAAGAATCGTAAATCGTTGCTTATGAATTGATGTTTGGTTTAGATTTCAATCAGCTGTTGAACTGAGGCCGCAAAGGTTTCCATGAACAATATTTTGCTATGAAAAGTTCTCTTTCCAAGTACTTTTGCACTGCTATATATGACTACTGCAAGCTTTATTGGTGTTATGTGTAAATCAACTAATGCTTTTGCTACTTTGATTAATCTATGTAATATATCGTCCTACCTATTTCCATACTCTTCTATTGCTTTCGGCTCTAAAATTACAAACAAGACATATTTAGCCTATATCAAAACTTGTTCCCTTCAACGGGCAAGCATTCATGTTGTGCACGAAGGTGCACCTAGTTCAAAGAAAAGCAACATACTAGAGGACTTTAAGCACCAAGAACTACATTATTGGGTGCTTATCATATACTAAGAACAATATTTCAAGGAAGACCACCCTTCTCTATGCCAAAGTCATTGTTTCTTTGCCATCAGATGCAAGCATTCAGTAGATCCACGAGTTATGAAGCAAACTTCAATTTTTGGAAAACATGAAATCTTTTCGTAGTTTTAACTAAAAAGCTTTGTTAACTTCGTACTGGGCCTTCTTGGGTAACTTCCGTGAGAGGTTTGACAACCTATGTGCATGACTAAGTCTGTACATTCAATTTTCAAGATGAGACTATCTGTGCCATGTGTACAAGCCAGAATATTTTGTGCCCCTAAGCCATGAAATTGATTGTGTTTGCAGCCTCAAAGTGGCATGAACTCATTTATACTAATTGTGTGCGTGATAGTATTATAATTCATTTATTCTAATTGTGTGCATGATATTGTTAGAAATCATGGCTGAAGGTGTGATATATACTAATTGTGTTTCTTGGCATGCGGCATATTCATATGCATGTTGTAAAGTTGTAATTTTCTTTTTTTTTATTGACTTGTAGGGCATTCCTTTCAGAAGGTCCGTATCCTTTCCTGTATGCTTGACCGCTTGGAGAGAGCTATGGTTGTTAGAGCATGTACAGCGCGACAGGATGGTGAAGTTGATGAATTTCAGGGTACAAGATTCGTAGTTTCCCCATTAGGATACATTTCCACTTGTGCTCACGTACCACTAGAGCACCTACAAGATAGGCTATATAGGTATCCTATAACTTTGACTGTCTCTTTTAAGGACGGGACTCCTATTCTAGCACAATTAGTTGGTGTCGATATAGCTAAAGATGTAGGGATCCTTAAGATTCCCCAAGATTGTGTTACTCCCCACGAGGTCCTGAGAGGCAAAGCCCTCTATTCTATAGGACACCCTAACAGGTTACATTACTGTACTCCGGTTGGGTTGTTCTCTTGTTATAAAAACACCTTAGATTATTCAGCTAGTACTCTGTATTCCTTTACAAACTACTCAGATTATTCAGGAATGTCCGTAAAGGAATACAGTCTATAACAAGAGAACAATCTAACCCGAGTACAGTAGTGTAACCCGTCAGGGTGTCCTATAGAATGGAGGGTGAGCCTCTCCAGACCTCGCGAGTAGTAAAAACAACAGGCAAACGAGACTTAATACAATCTTGGAGAATCTTAAGGATCCATACATCCTTAGCTATATCAACACCAACTAATTGTGCTGGAATAGGAGTCCCTTCCGTAAAAAAGACAGTCAAAGATATATGGTACCTATATAGCCTATCTTATAGGTGCTCTAGTGACGTGAGCACAAGTGAAAATGTATACTAACGGAGAAACTAAGAATCCTGTACCCTAAAATTTGACGACTTTACCATCCTGTCACATTGTAAATGCCCTAACCACCACAGTACCTATCTCCAAGCATACAGAAAAGGGTACGAACCTTCTGAAAGGAATGCCTTCAAGTCAATAAAAAAGGAAAATTAGAACTTTACAACATGCATATGAACATGCCAAGAAACACAACTAGTATATATCATTCGGCCATGAATTCTAACAATATCATGCACACAATTAGAATAAATGAATTTTAATACTATCATGCCCACAATTAGTATAAATGAGTTCATGCCGCTTTGAGGCTGCAAACACAATCAATTTCATCCTGAAAACTAAATGTATACACTCAAACATGCACATAGGTTGTCAAATCTCCCAGTCATGCACGGAAGAAGAAAAACTATTTCACATTATTCCCTTTATTCTTTGGTGTACAACAAAAGAGGAAAAACAAGCACAACCACCCACGAAGATATGAGTCAGAAGACGCGCAAATTAGTTATCATTCATCACTTCCTCCATTGTAACAAATCGGCCCAGCTCTATTGAGACTTGTGCTGCGACTCCAATAGAAACCGAAATCAAACCATCATGTAGATCCACGGTAGGAGCTTGTACACCTTGAGCTCTAATTGCGGACAAAAAGTTGAGGTGCTCCAAATAGCTAGAACCATGATGCAGCCCCTCGTATCTAATAAGCAAATTATTGGGCAATCATGTTAGGGGGTACAGGGACAAAGAACTTGCATAACTAAAAGTTTTTAATTCACGGTTGAATGATGGAAAGTTGTAGAACCCACTTAATTCGGTCATCCTCAGCTTTTACAGTTTTGACACCTTTTCTTCCCTCTAGCCGGTTTCCTAAATGCACAATGCTCTCGGGAACAAAGGCCTCCCCCTGTTAAGCAACATAAAATTCAAATCAAGACTACCCACAATATCCAAATCATGCAGAATGTGCAGCAACAACTAATATCAATTGGCATTAATGTGTAAGACAAAATTGTGTCATTAGTAGAATCTACACGTCGCATTGCTTTGTATTTTGGGTTTGTGTTGCATATAATGTAACAACTTCCACGTAAAACAATTGCACACCATATCTGACTAGGATGCATGCATAGCTGGCTCATGCGCGCGCGCGCGCGCGAAAGAGAGAGAGAGAGAGAGAGAGAGAGAGAGAGAGAGAGAGAGAGAGATGACCTTTCCTGTGTCGCCAACAACTGATATTTCTTGCTCATTTTTACTCCCTTCAGCAAACATACAAAGATCGAGCATGCCTCGAGAACCATTCTCAAATTCGACAATTACATATGCATTGTCAATTATGTCAGGCACCTGTAGCCAGCCAATGGAAAATAGAGAAGGATGAATTAGGGGATTAAAAGCTAAACAATTACTAACACTAGCTTTAGTTTAAGCAAAATCTAAACAACTTTAATTAAACTGATGCATTGAAAAGGTAGCAGTACCAGCAGTGACAGAGCCAAAAATCAGTATTAGTGGGGGACCTTTTAGACACATTTCAACCAAAAAAATCGGAATAAGCAATGCTAGAAACATTAAATAAATAAAAAAGATTTGTGCTAAAAATAATAAACAAAGTTTGACACATTTATTAAGAAAGTAACTTCCATACAACAACAATAAAATAACCCAATCAAGTCACCAAAAATTGGAAGCATGGGCAGGGGAGGATTGGAAAGAATACACCAATTGGTTGAATTGTCTTAGCAAATCAAGTCTAAGAGAAATTCAAAACACGCATTTAGCAATCTTGCTCCAATTAGAAAGCATATCTTTTTTCAAATTTTATTCCTAAATCTCCAAATTCGAATTGCATTATGGGTCCTATCGACCGAGAGAAGGAACCAAAACTACTATCAAAATTCTAAATAATTGCTTTAGTATAATGCATATAGCCCGTAGTTCGGCCACTTTTGAAATTTCAACGTTTTTCACTAGAGAGTTTCAAATATTAAATGGTGGCTATTTTGGCATTGGACATCTTAGTTCGTTAGTGTGGTGAAATCATTCTAATACTTGAAATATAAAGTTGAGAATGAAATGATATACAAATTATATTAGAATGATCAAAAAGACAACAATTTGTGAAAGATAATTATAACGCAAAATACAAAATTTAAACAAACCAAACCGAGCCTTATGTCCCAATCACTTGGGGTCGGCTACATGAATCCTTTTCTTCCATTGAGCTCTGTCAAGGACCAATTGTTCACACAAACCTACTATACTCATATCTTTGCGCACTACAGCATCTAATGTCAATTTAGATCTACCCCTCCCCGCAGCATTGCTACCCAAAGCTATTCTATCCGCTCTCTTAACTACTGCATCTCCTGGTCTACGGTAGACATACCCAAACCATCTTAACCTATTTTCCCCCAACTTCTCTTCTATGGGTGCTACACCTATCATCTCACGAACCGTTTCATTTCTAATCTTGTCTCGTCTAGTCTTACTACACATCTATCTCAATATTCTCATTTCCGCTACACTCATCTTGTTCACCAGTTGTTTCTTAATAGGCCAACATTCTGTCCCGTAAAGTATCGCTAGTCTGATGGCAGTTCCATAGAATTTTTCCTTCAATTTTATGGATACCCTCTTGTCACACAGTACACCAGTGGCACTCCTCCACTTGAGCCACCCCACTTGGATCCTATGGGTCACATCATCGACAATCTCTCCATTTCTACTAATAATTGAGCCTAAGTACCTAAAATGATCACTTTTAGGTATTTCCTGGTATTGGATCATCACTCTTTCTTCATGCGCACTACTAGTACCACTAAACTTGCATACTATGTACTCATTTTTACTCCTACTTATCCGAAAATCCTTTGACTCTAATGTTTCCCTCCAAATCTCTAGTTTTGTATTAACATTTCTAGTTGTTTCATCTACAAGGACAATGTCATCTGCAAACATCATACACCATGGGATATCCTCCTGAAATTGTCAAGTCAATTCATCCATAACTAAGGCAAAGAGGTACGAGCTCAAGGCTGACCCTTGATGCAATCCTACAGTGATTGGAAATTCACTCGTTTCCCCTACTGGTGATCGAATGGTAGTGACAGCACCTTCATACATGTCTCTAATCACCTCGATATACCCTTTGGTCACTCCCTTTCTCTCCAAAACCCACCATGTGATGTCTCTAGGCACCCTATCATAAGCCTTTTCTAAGTCTATGAAAACCATATGGAGATCCTTCTTCTTTGCTCTGTGTTTTTCTACCATTCTCCTTAATAGGTAGATAGCTTCCATGGTTGATCTTCCAAGCATGAACCCAAACTGTTTCTCTGACACTATAGTCACCATCCTCAAGCGATACTCAATCACTCTTTCCCACAACTTCACCATATGACTCATCAATTTAATACCTCTATAGTTGTTGCAGCTTTGAATATCTCCTTAGTGGGGGATCGGGCCCACCTTCCCTCCGCCACTAAGCAGTAGTAAGTTTTGACTACAGTAAATACCTCAAATAAAATGTCAATAGTCTAAACATGAGATTTAAGCGCTTAAAACATCGAGCTTAGCATTTGTGGTGGATCTAAAAACAAAGGCTGTGTTCGTTTTGCATTTTTGGATATTTTAGTTTTGGTAGTGGGTGGAGAGAGAAATAGGGTAATGATTGGAGAGATGAGTAATGAGTAGAGAGAGATAGAGGGAGATGGCAAAGTAATAATTAGAGAAATAGGGTAATGATTGGAAAGAGCAATAGGGTAATGATTATAAAACAAAAATAAAATGTGAAACGAACAAGGCCAAAGTTTTTCCTTGACGGTGTTATTTGGGACCAGTATTGGATCTTCCACATGCTTGAACAGATAAATGAGATGATGTAAACACCCTATATTCTGTAAATTAGTTCTAACTAACATCATAGTAAGACCGTTTAAATCTCTTGAGTGGAATATTCCTTCCCAATTGCTTCATCAAGATTAGACCACTGCCGTAGTTTAATTCACCCACATTGGTTAATTATAGCCTCAAAGACTAGTATACGAGTAAAGGCTGCCTCTACTTTCATTGCCAAAGTTGGATGCTTTAACTTGACATCAGAGCTAGGCTTTTGGAGGCTTCTGAACAAGACCCTCTTATGCATTGTTCGTGTAATACCATTGGCCCTAATTACGTTCAAAAGTTGGTTGTGTTGTGTTTCGTTTAATTACATGATTATTGGCTTAACCTTACTTGTTAGTTGAGGTAGGAGCATATGATAAGCCACGGACACACCTACACATGATAAATTTCCTAGTGGCCTAATAGAAACAAAATAGTAGAGTACTTCTACGTTGTTCTTTTTCCTTATTCCCATCGCTAACATTGAGAGAGAGAGAGAGAGAGAGAGAGACGGTAGAGTGAAGAAGAAGAAGAAGGAACTCTTGGAAAAAATTTGCTTGATTAGTGTTAAAGCATCCAACTCCAAACCAATTGACAAAGAGTGGAGAGGCTGCCCAGACTCATATACTAATTTTGGAGGAGATAATTAACCAATGTGGGACAAATCCCAACACTCCCCCGCACGTGCGACCCCTAACTCACACGTGGAGAGGTAAACAAAGGATCCGGAATACATGGATCACAATGAAATAAAGTGCAACTATGGCACAAACAAAGGGGAAAAGCCTCCGAAAACCTAGCTCTGATACCATGTTAAAGCATCCAACTCCAAACCAATTGGCAAAGAGTGGAGAGGCTGCCCAGGCTCATATACTAATTTTGGAGGAGATAATTAACCAATGTGGGACAAATCCCAACACTCCCCTGCACGTGCGACCCCTGACTCGCACGTGGAGAGGTAAACAAAGGATCCGGAACACATGGATCACAATGAAATAAAGTGCAACTATGGCACAAACAAAGGGGAAAAGCCTCCAAAAACCTAGCTCTGATACCATGTTAAAGCATCCAACTCCAAACCAATTGGCAAAGAGTGGAGAGGCTGCCCAGGCTCATATACTAATTTTGGAGGAGATAATTAACCAATTTGGGACAAATCCCAACAATTAGATTGAAGCTCAATTAGGAATTTTCCAAAAATTGCTTGATCTCACACACTTCTAGGACCTTATTTTAAACATGTAAAACCTTAGTTAACATCATCTAATCATGTTCCCATTGCTTATGTGTCATAGGAGGTTCAGGAAATCCCGAGAATCGAGGTAAGTGACTTGATTTTATACATGTTTTGCATTTCAATGCCTCATTTTACTTGTTTTACTCTACAATATGAACTCCATGGAATACCAATGAAAGGTGGACATGTTTTTATCTAGTAATGACATCCTAATACATCCTAGCTTGCTAGGGGCCAGCGCAAATTACTTGCTAAGATAATGCCACATGTCCATGTTTGCGTGCACTTTTACCTACTATATAGTTTTCTTTTTAGTTTCGCTTCATTCTCTTATAATAGGGGACTCACTTTGCCATCATAAATTTCATCTTTGTGATTGATATCAACACCTCCGGAGGCCATCACACGGACAGGATTTGCACCGGCAAACAACCTCATCAGATCAAAGAAGTGGCAGCATTTCTCTACCAGAGTTCCTCCAGAGTTACAGTTGAACCGATTCCAATTGTTGACCTACAACAAACTTGAGTCAATAAAACGGCGGGCAGAATGGCAAATGGCAAACTAGAAACCAAGTAACATCTGTTAGACTGTTACCTTAACCAGAAAAGGAAACCGGTGTTCCCGGATGGCCACCATCTTGATTTGTCCCAGTGCTCCACCCTTAACTATTTCTATCAGTTTAGCAACAGGTGGCATGTATCTGTACTCTAGCCCAACTTGCACCAGCATCTCCGGTCTCTTTTTAGCAGCCTTTATTACCTAAACTCAAAAACATGAAACTAGAAACTTCAAGAATCCAATTGTTGGTTGCAGACAATGTCCTACTTCACTGCTTTTAATGCATTTGTCATGTGCATACTCTTGAAGATTTAGATTTCATTGAACTGAAACTTGATACAAACTACAACTCAGTTAAGCAGAATAAGAATCCCTCTTTCAATGTGATTGCCATCATAATTACACAAACTGTCCAAATTTTGAAACGGGGAGAGGGAAGGGGTTTAACTCCTAAAGAAAACTCAGCTTACTCTCCAAATTTTGAAACGGGGAGGGGGAAGGGGTTTAACTCCTAAAGAAAACTCAACTTTGGACTTTGTTGTAATGCATCAATCTCTTAGGCACCATCTAATACTTCAGATGAGTAGAAATTGTGTTCACCATTAAGTACTTCTCAAGTTCGTTTAAATGAAGCGACTACATAATGTAAACAAGTCTAGCCAACGCATTGCGGTACTAA
>BPLS01031351.1:22428-67096 GCA_019656275.1 Rhododendron kiyosumense
CCTTCCTGCAGTCCATGACTGTAGTGCAAAGAGGCTTCTCAACTAGTACATGATGAGGTTTTGGGTGGTTAATGATGTCCATTAGGATTTGGTAATGAGTCATGTTTGGAGTTGAAACCACCACCACGTCACACATACCACTGTCCAGCAGCTCCTGATGCCCTGAGAAAACCTTTACGACAAAACCCTCATAAAAAGACTTCATTTTGTCATAAAAATATGTTCCACTAAAAGAGATTTCTATTAGCATGTTGCTTCAATAAATTTCTGTTAAAACTGTATCAAAATTAGCCAGTGCTTGGAATAGATACATTCAAAGGACAAAGACAACGTCCGGTCTCAGACATAAGGTGGCACAGTGATTTCTGTCAGATCACCAATTGCCTAAAAGCTTAAACTGTCGTGTGGCACTGCGCCTCGCACTTGAAAAGGTGAAAAGACTGAACTTGGTGTACAAACACACACGGAACAAGGGCCACAATAACAAGTACAGGAACACAAATATCAAGACATTAACCCTGGAATTCCTACAAATAGAGCCAGAGATCTGATTAACCAACAATGTATACCGAGCTGTTCTACAATTTATCCCATCAAAACAACCATATTTCACCACACGTATCTGATATTCAACACCAAAAAGTGTTTCGATTCTATCAATAGCAACTGGATCTTTACATTAGCTCAAAACTACGATTCTTATCACATATATAATGACCTTTGAAGTATATTAATACACAGTAACAGTTCTAACCCCCATTTTATATGTTCTAAATAGGATGGGCAAAGTACCAACAAAGATCCAGTTGTAAATTTGCAACACAAAGTTACTCATCTCACTACCTCAGTCATAACAACCACATAGAAATCATAAGTACGGCAAAAGTAACACAACTTTGTTCATTGGAATGATAGTCACATCATTAATAAGAGGATGAAGCGTCCATTAGTTAGCACAATTCATATTCACAATATGTAGGGAAGCAAGTTGATGTTCAAGGCTTGGGACTTAGGGGTTTGCTCCCTCATAGGTCTCAAGTTTGAAACCCCCCCAAGTGCTATTAATTCTC
Organism: Rhododendron kiyosumense; assembly: GCA_019656275.1. NCBI lineage: Eukaryota > Viridiplantae > Streptophyta > Magnoliopsida > Ericales > Ericaceae > Rhododendron > Rhododendron kiyosumense. Next base: position 23,499 of record BPLS01031351.1, read on the forward strand.
AGTCCATATGGGGATTTGCCCCGGCTTTAATCGGCCTCCCGCTGGTGGACGGCAAGATTGGTCCCTCAAGGATAAGTCGAGGTAAGTGTAACCTGGCCCAGAACCCCTAAGTTATCAAAAGAAGAGTTCTAATTTTGAACCGGGTACTTAGGAATCCTATGGGGTTGGTTAGCTGCTGAGGTAGAATGGGCAGTAAAGTTTAATAATGGGAAGAGCCTATGCATGAGCATCTACAACTACGAGCTGACTCTTGTTGCTACCATTTATGCATTGTGCGGGGAAAGAAATGCTAGGATTTTTCAGAAGACAGGGATAGGTCAAGCATGGACACAGGATTTCAACACGGGGTGGGTGGATATGAAAAAAAATGTAATGTGTAGAAGGCAATATCCATTTTTTTCGATACAAATTACCCCACCAAAAAGATTATCATAAATATTTTCAATCATATTTCACAATTATACTGTACGGCCACATAAAATTATAGCTACATGCAATCTTGTGCATCTACAACCATATTAAAATGCAGAATAATGATCCTCAAAATAGTAGAATTGGTAAACGTAACACAATATGGTAGGGCAAATTATTTTGTAAAAAATTCTTGGAGGGCAATCATTAAGTACTTGGAAAAAATCTTGGGTAGGTGGGTGTTAAAATTTTTAAAATGACACTGAGTGAGCGAATACAGTTTGAAAAATTTTGAAGTATATTTTTAAAAAAAATTAAATGTGGGTAGGGCAATTGTCCAGGTTTATCCGTCCCTCATCCAATGGAATAGGCTATGAGTGGCTAAAAACTAGAGCTTATCAAAACCAAGCTAATTTCTTGGGGTTCCATTCAAGAAAATGACTTGAATATAGGGATTTGTGCTACATGGAGACTTCCACAGAGGTTGATGAAGAAGTAGTTGATCATTTACTTTGGTTGGTTGTTTGTTTCCTGTGTAATGTGTGTTGGGAAATCGACCAAACTAACAAACACACACAATGCATGAAGAACAATCAAGAAAAGAAACAAAGAACGCAAGACACAGATTTTTACTTGGTTCCCCAACTCTATATTTGAGTACATATACAGCTGACAACAGTTTCCATTATGTATCGAATGAAGAATGGGGAGTACATCACCAACTACCCTAATACGTTTGTCACATCAGGCTTCACGAGCCCAACAATGTGTTGCTTTTACTTGAAAGATCCTCGGGAGTCCTTTCCTAATTTATTTTCTTCCATGGATGGCTAGGTATTTGATGTAGATTAGATTTTAGAAAAATAGTATTTTATTAGTATTTTATTTTACGGTTTTAGTTTTAGTATTTTGTTAGGAATCTTATAATTTAGGATTGTTAAATAGAACTATTTAGTTTCTTAATTTAGGTTGAGTCAGTTTCCTATTTTATGTTTTCTTGTTTTACAGGAATTAGGGTTGCTTCCTAATATTTTTATTTCTTTTTAATTCTAGGGTGGCTACTAGTACTATATAATACTCCCTCCGTCCCAAATTGATTGTCCCGTCCGCAAAACGGAGTATTAAAAATAATGCAATTTTTTCAAGAAAAAATTCAAACTTTTTTCACAAATTAAAAATTCTCATTGATATCTAGTAAGTTGTTGAAAAACTTTTGATTTTTTCTTGCAAAAATTGTATTATTTTTAACACTCCGTTTTGCGGACCGGACAATCAATTTGGGACGGAGGGAGTAAGATTGTAGCCATTAGGACAAGAGAGTTGTTTTCGAATGAATTAATGAAAATTGAGAGTTTTCTCATTATCGTGTGTTCGAAGAGTGAGTACCTCTAGTTCATACTTATTCGTGATTGTCCTTGTTACGCATTCTTCTATTTCGACACGCCTCCCTGCATTAGTTGGTATCAAAGTCTGCGCTCGATTCCGGATTCATGGCGCGACAAAGAGTTCATTATGCTCGTTATGGTGTTGCCGAAGATGTGTATGATCGAAGTAAAGCTACATGAGAAGCACGAATGGAGGCGCGGTTCCAACAACTTGAGAATGTGATTGGTATCCTAACCGATCAGGTGGCTGCCATGGCTGTTAGGGGGAACCCTCCTCACCGTCGTCCGGTTCAACCTCGGCTTCCGAAAGAGGAGGAGGTATCAAATAACGTTTCTATCACCAAACCTTTGGCTGGTAACCATCAGATGAGGGGGAGGACGAGGGGGAGGACAAAGGTGGATGAAGCTACCATTGAGTGGCCATTCACATCAAAAAATATTCCAGATCCAATTGTGGATTGGAGTAAGCTACCGATTTTTGATGAAGAACCGGTGAAAAAAATTACAAAAGAAGAAATCAAAAAATATTACAAGAAAAGATTACATCGTCGGAAATCAACAAAGTACAGTTTCCTAATCATCGTGCATTAGACGGAACCATTTCAATTCATGATTTTTCGATAGGTGTTGCTACCATAGTTGCGTTTTTGGTGAGGCTAGAAAAGATGGTGGATAAATACAAGGTCTCAAGACTTCAATTTCTAGAATTTAATGGTGCTATGGAATTGGATAATGAAGATATGGTGGTGGAATCATTAGCTTGCCTAGATGCAGCTAATTTGTTTGTGCTCTCTGGAGTGGGCAAACAATCAATTCAATTCTATTTTTATGGGAAGCTCGAAGATGATACTTGTTTACAGTTTGGGTTGGAAAAAATAAATTTGAAGAATAAGATTTGATGCAGACAAGCTTCGGCAAATTCAACTATATAAACTCGAGGACGAGTTGCTGGGGAGGATGATGCAGATTGCAGATTAGATTTTAGAAAAATAGTAATTTATTAGTATTTTATTTTACGGTTTTAGTTTTAGTATTTTGTTAGGAATCTTATAATTTAGGATTGTTAAATAGAATTATTTAGTTTCTTAATTTAGGTTGAGTCAGTTTCCTATTTTATGTTTTCTTGTTTTACAAGAATTAGGATTGCTTCCTAATATTTTTATTCCTTTTTAATTCTAGGGTGGCTACCAGTACTATATATTGAGATTGTAGCCATTAGGGCAAGAGAGTTGTTTTTGAATGAATTAATGAAAATTGAGAGTTTTCTCATTATCGTGTGTTCGAAGAGGGAGTACCTCTAGTTCATACTTATTCGTGATTGTCCTTGTTGCGCATTCTTCTATTTCGACACGCCTTCCTGCATCAGTATTGATATGTGTATCTATTTTCTATTTTGTTTTATTTATCATAAATAGTTGGTTGTAGAACAAAGGGATTTGATACTAGTTCTTCCCTTACTTTATAGGAAGATGGATTTAGTGGGTTGCAGTTGCTCCTTGTATATACCATATCAGATGAATGAAAGGGTGTGATGAATGTTGAAAGCTCTTATATATTGTTGATGAACAGGAGGTCAAACTCTCCTCAGAATAATTGGAGGTCAACCCCCTCAAAATGGGTATTTTCCCTGTTTGTTCTTTTTTCGTTTTTGTGTTACAAAAAGGTTCGTACCAGGTAGTTTCATTTGGTTGTGGTGATCTTAGGAGCTGTTGGTTGCATGAAAGGGTGTGATGAATGTTGTGAAAGCTCTTCTATTGGTGAATAATAGGAGGCCAAATTCTCCTCAGAATAATAGGGGGTCCACCCCCTTGAAGTGGGTACTTTTTGGTTTGTTCCATTTTGGTTTTTGTATTACAAGAAAGTTCGTATCAGGGAGTTTTTTTTTGGGTTGTGGTGATCTCACGAGCTATTGGTTGTTGGGGGCTTGGGCAATTGTTTTGTGATTTTCTCTATATGAAGTCATTCAAGAAAAAGAATTTTAAAAATAAACTGGAGTAACAACATGGCCCTATAGATTGAGAGTTCTCATTCAGGTTTTCCTATTGAGGCCACACAAGACCTACCTTTGGCAGTGGCAGATGGTACAAGGCTCTGTAGTAAGGCAGTTTGTAAAAACCTGTCATGGGAAATGCAAGGGATTATGTTTTCTGCTGAGGTCAGGTTGTTATCCTTGGGAGGATGTGACATGGATTCAGGTATTCAGTGGTTATCAACTCTGGGACCAATTCTATGGGATTTCAGGAATTTGAGTATGCAATTCCACTTGCAAGGGAAACCAGTGGACTTGAAAGGAGAAACTCAGTTGAAGGTTGAACAAGTGAACTCCAAGCAGTTTGGCAAGACTGTGCGAAGTACAAAGCAAGGATTCTTAGCCTATATGTGTAGTATGGATGCTGTGGAGGAGATCAATCAGGTACACTCTGATATCAAGGTTATTTTGCAAGAATTTTGTGATGTATTTGAGGAACCTAAAACCTTGCCGCCTCAAAGAAATGCTGACCACAAAATTCCCCTAAAAGGTGGAAGTGAACCTGTGCATGTCAAATCATATAGGTATCCATATATAGAGAAGAATGAAATTGAAAATTTGGTGAAGGAAATGCTGCAATCTGGAATTATTACACCAAGTGTAAGTCCCTTTTCATCACCAGTGTTGTTGGTCAAAAAAAAAAGACAGCACTTGGCATATGTGTGTTGATTATAGAGAGCTGAATAAATTGACCATCAAAGACAAGTTTCCAATACCAATAACTGATGAGCTGTTAGATGAATTGCATGGAGCTAAGGTTTTCTCTAAACTGGACCTTACTCCTTAGAGCTGGTTACCACCAAATAAGGGTTTTCCCAAGTGACATTGAAAAGAATGCTTTTCGTACCCATGAGGGCCATAATGAATTTCTTGTGATGCCTTTTGGATTGACAAATGCCCCATCAACTTTTCAAGGACTGATGAACAGCATCTTCAAACCTTTTTTGAGGAAGTTTATCCTAGTTTTCTTTGATGATATCCTAATATACAGTCATTCATGGTCTGAAAACTTTGGAGATTCTTAGATCTAATAAGCTCTTTGTCAAGAAATCTAAATGTGCTTTTGGGCAAAGGAGTCTGGAGTACCTAGGGCATATCATATCAGATGAAGGTGTTTCAGCAGATCCAGTGAAACTAGATGGCATGAGGAAGTGGCCTAGGCCTAATAATGTCAAATCCTTGAGAGGATTCTTGGGCCTCACTGGGAACTATAAGAGATTTGTGCAGGGGTATGGAAAGATCTGTCAACCCTTAACCTCCTTGCTTAAAAAGATGCTTTTGAATGGACTGACACTGCAGAAGAGGCATTTCAACAGCTTAAAATTGCTATGACTACAGCTCCTGTTTTGGCATTACCCAATTACTCCAAGGAATTTGTGATTGAGTGTGATGCTTCAGGTGTGGGTATAGGAGCAGTCTTGATGCAAGAAGGACATCCAATTGCTTTCATCAGCAAGGCCATGGACCCAAAACATTTGGGCCTGTCTACTTACCAAAAAGAGCTCCTAGCTGTGGTCTATGGGGTGCATAAATGGGGACATTACCTGTTGGGAAGATATTTTCTTAGTAAAACTGATCACTTGAGCCTTAAATACTTACTGGATCAGAAAATTTCAACTTCAATGCAACAAAAGTGGCTTACTAAACTACTTGGCTATGATTATGAGATCGTTTATAAGGCTGGACAAGACAATAAAGTAGCTGATGCTTTATCAAGACACAAGACAAGAGTGGGATCCATCTAGTAGTGCAGCAGCAATATCAGTTGTCCAAATTGATTGGTTGTTGGACCTCAAGCAATCATGGAGTACTGATCGTGATTTGCAAGCTCTTATTACAGATTTGACTAATGACCCTACCTCACATGAGGGTTATTCTTGGCATCATGACCTTTTGAATTATAAGGGCAAGTTAGTTGTCGGGTCTGTGGGCCATATCAAAACTCAGATTCTACAGGAATTACATGGCAGTCCAGTTGGTGGTCATTCTGGAACAGAGAGGACTTATAAGAGGTGAAGCGATCCTTTTTCTGGAAGGGTATGAAAAAGGCAGTATTCAAGTTTGTTGCTGATTGTAATGTTTGCCAAAGAAACAAAACAAAAACTGTAGCAAGCCCTGGTCTGCTGCAACCTCTACCAATACGTACCAGATTGTGGACAGACATCTCTATGGATTTCATTGAAGGTTTGTGTGGTGGATATAGTTTGGTGAGGGAGCTTTGGCACACGCCATGAGTTGCCCTTGAGCCGGACCCAACTTATTAGACGGACGGGATGGCATATGCAACCTTTGGAGGATTATTGCCGAACCTGGTATGTGGAACGGGGTTTACCCGCAGAAAAGCCGAACTGGATACAGGTCATGAAAGTCGGTATGGCGATGACATGCCGAACCGACAGCAGTTCTGATTCAATTGCAGCCGAACAGATATGATCGACAGAGTCCCCAGCTACCGAACCACCCCTGTTCCCTAACGTGAAGAAGTAAGGAAGCATTAGATAGGGGCGGCATTGGATAGGGGCGGCAGGTGGCGTTATATCACTAAAACTACGGGAGCAGATCGTGATCGTGCTGGAAATCCGGATCATAGACCTTATTTGGGGGGCACGACAGACGGGCCAATGATTGGGCGAATGATTCTCAGGCGTGGGTTGATCCCCACACTTCCTCGGCCTATATAAAGGGCAGACAGAAGAGAGGTGAGGGGCAGAGAAAAAACCCTAAAACAACTACTCAGAATATCTCTCTCTTGGACTAACTAGACCGTCGGAGTGCCTTTCCCAAACCTCCAAGATCTGGGTTTGGGCACTAACACGGGTGCTTCTCGTGCAGGTTATAACCAAAATACGTCAACCCAACCACCTTTCCTCTCAAGGTTCGATCGGAAAAAGCATAGCACCACAATTGGCAACTCTGCTTGGGATTCTTTTTCCTCAAATCTTGTGGTGAAAGCGTTTTCTCCTCGGACCCTCTTTATCTTTTCTCTCCACCGCATTAAAGGATGACTGGCCCAGACGGACGGCTTCTTGGTCTCGCCCATTTCATTCCGAACCCTCAGTCTCATCAGGCCTCCCCAACAACACAGCAGGTACGGGCGGACCTAGGGCTCTTGGGTACTCCTAGGAGGCTCGATGGTTCCGTCATGATAGGCTCAACCGTCACTGGGACAAGTAATCAAGTCACAGGAGCAGCTTCGTTCCACATCGATGGGGTTAACCGTTCGACAGCTAGCCTTCTTCCTCCTCCACCCCCTCCGCCAGAACTTTCGGTGAGTATGGTAGAGGAGTAATGGAGTTATTGCGGCTGATGACACAGGAAGAAGAACTACAAGCACACTAGGGCGTTCCTCCAGTCTCCAAATCTAGGGAACAACGCCGAAGGAGGAATATGTCCCATCCGATTCAAACTGCTGACACAGCTCGGGCCTCCGCCTTTACAAGGCTCGGCCCATTGTGTCGTATAGATGCTAGCGGACACGTTCATGTGGAACCCAGGCACCGAATGTCCTCTCATAGCAATCGGTCCGGCAACAACCATCCTCGAACGTTACTTCCTAAATCAAATGCCACGGCTTCTAGCACCCAAACAAGATTTCATGAGTGAACACCATCCGAGATGGCTAACCGGACCGGTAACACGAGGAATGATGCAGAGAATTCCCAGAACAACCATCCCTCAAGACTTCAAGATCGGCAATGTGATCGATCCCAATCCAGGACTAAGGATCGGCGGTACGATGGACGGGGGAAAAGAGTGGCTAGTCCTTGCCGGAGCATTCTGGGCGACATTCCCAACGGCAAACGCCAAGGGGTTCTGCGGGCCCAAGCCAAGCACGGAAGGATAGCCAGGGGCTGCTTCCGGAGGAGAGATGCGAGGTCAGCAGCGGCGGTAGAGCCCTAACTGTGGTAAACACATGAACCGATGAGAGAACCACCTACTGAGTGACACAACCACCCGTGGAATCCCTCCCCAGGAAAGAGGCACGAGTAACGGAGTCTAGAAAATGGAGTTCCCCTGAGCCGAGTGTTGGTGGACGAGGGCTTTGGGAACCGATCTCAGACAAACGCTCAAGAGACGCTATCCATGAGACCTATGTTGCACCCTCGGCAGCCACTCCGCCGAGCGTTAGAGATACAGCGATAACTACCGCCAAAAAGACAGGGTCACCTTTTTCAAAGGCTATAATGGACGAAATCCCACCTTCCAACTTCAAGGTCCCGAAGTTCAACACCTACAATCCGAAGTCGGATGCTCCAACCCACATGCAACAGTTCAGATCAATGGCTGCACTCTGCGGACTTAGCGAGGCAATGATGTGCCGAACTTTCTCCTTGAGCCTTCTGGACGCTGCCATGCTGTGGTACACGCAGCTCAGATCCGGGTCAATCAACAGCTTCGGCGACCTAGAGCGTTCCTTCACGTCTCGTTTCGTCGCGAGCAACCGGCGGCCGAAAACCGTTGAGGCATTGACAGACTTATGGAAGGGGCTCGGCGAATCATTGAAGGACTATTCGGACCACTTCTACAATGTGTATAATCTGGTCGAAAGTTGCGAACAAAGGACTGCTGCTACCTCGATCAAGCGCAGTCTAGATCGAACCTCCGATCTTTCCAAAGAATTGATGCTCCGGCCGCTGGGCGATATGTCGGATATGATGCAAACTGTTGCCCACTATATTGAACTTGAAGAGTATATCAGTGGCTCCGGGGTTGCAAAAGTAACCGATTCGACTAGACCAGCAGTTAAGGAGGCAAAGAAACAAGTCAACACCATCACCAAGAAAGAGAGTGCCGGAGCTGGCGGAAATAGGGGGGGCGGTAAATCATGGGACCGACCGCCAAGTGATGGGTGGGATCATCTTGCCATCACCACCTATTTCAAAGAACCAATTTTTCACATGCTCCGTGAGTGTGGACGGCTACCAGGATTTCAATGGCCGACGGGGGCAGCAGAGAAGCTAGGAACCACCGATGGGTGAGAGCCGAACCAGAGGGTGTACTGCTCGTTCCACAATGAACAAGGACATTATACGACGGCATGCCAACCGTTCAAGCTCTATCTCGAAGAGCTTGTACAGCAGGGGAGGATGGATCGGTGGATTGATAGGACTAAATCGCCCGATGCAGGGACCCAGCCGCGAGCCCGAATCCTAGATGGTGTGGTTCAATGCATTCATGGTCCAATGGATCAAGGCCGGGCCAACAAACTCCACGATGAATTATATCACCAAACGTCCGAGGTGATGGTGATACAACCATCTTTGAAATGCAAGATGGATGCTCGTCATACGTGGGAGATTACGTTCACCAAGCGGGATATGGAGGGGTTGTCCTCACCCCACAACGACGCCTTGGTCCTCTCAATACCGGTCCAGCGGAAGATGGTTCGTCGAGTGTTGGTCGATCAAGGAAGCTCAGCGGAGATTCTCTATTACTCGGCGTTCAAAGCCCTTGGCCTCTCGAGGGATTGGTTGTCCCCGGTGGACGCCCGTCTTGTTAGATCTACCGGAATTCCAGTCTACCCACTTGACAAGATAGTGCTTCCGGTCTTTACCGGCTCAGTACAATTGGATGTGGAATTCATCATGGCTAGTTTGCCGAGCCCATATAATGCCATCTTAGGCCGTAATTGGTTGCACGGCATGAAGGCTGTTGCGTCGACGCTCCACCAATGCGTGCGGTTCATCGGCGAATTTGGGCAGCAAGAAACCATTAGGGGTGATCAAACGGTTTCCAAAAAATGTTTCGTTAATTCCGTCTGCGGCAACGGCAAGGCAAAGGAGGTTCATTGGGTTGAAATCCCCGAATTACCAAAGGAGAACCTACCCGGCGAGGATGTGAACGAAGCATTTCTAGGTCCAGATGAGATCGGCAGACCAGCCAGGGAGAGAGCCGTGGAGGATTTGGTCCGGATACCAATCAATGAGGATGGCACGCGGTTCTTTATGGTTGGTTCGGAACTCGATGAAACCGAAAGTGAACAATTGGTCCAGCTTCTCAAACATAATATGGAGGTCTTTGCTTGGACTCCATACGAGATGCCCGGTGTGAGCCCTGACTTGATCATGCATTCATTAAACGTCGATCCGGGGAGAAGACCCGTCATGCAAAAGCCACGCTGAGCTTCGGCGATGCATGCGGACACCATCAACGAAGAGGTTGGGCGTCTCATTGAAGCCGGAGCAATTCATGAGGTTCAATACCCTACTTGATTGGCCAATCCAGTGGTAGTCCGGAAGAAAGATGGAAAGTGGCGAGTGTGTATCGATTTCACCGATCTAAATGACGTTTGTCCCAAGGATTGTTTCCCCTGCACATGGATAAACCAGCTAGTGGATGCCACCGCCGGGTATGCACGCTTGAGCTTTATGGATGCATACCGGGGGTATCACCAAATTGCCATGGATGAGAAGGATCAAGCGAAAACCGCCTTCATCACCCCCAACGGCACCTACTGCTATCTAGTAATGCCCTTCGGCTTAAAGAATGCCGGGGCTACGTTCCAACATATGATTGCCCTGCTGTTTAAAGGCTTGCTCGGCCGGATTTTAGAAGCGTACATCAACGATATGGTGGCAAAGAACAAGGATGCAACCGATCATCTTCTGCACCTCGGCGAAATATTCAACGTGTTGAAGAAATTCGGCTTGAAGCTTAATGCCGAGAAATGTGCGCTCAGCGTAGGGTCTGGCTAGTTCCTTGGGCATTTGGTCACGCGCCGAGGGATTGACCCCGATCCAAGTCAGATCAAAGCCATCCAGGAACTAAGAGCCCCAGCCACGGTGAAAGAGGTCCAGCGTCTAGCCGGTATGGCTGCTGCTCTAAACCGATTCATCAGCAAGTCCTCGGATGTCTGCCGTCTTTTTTTTCAATCAATAAAGGGAAATAGCAGAAGGAGTTTTCAGTGGACGGCGGATTGCGATCGCGCTCTCGCCGACTTAAAGGTGTGCCTTTCCCGAGCCCCCTTACTTGTCATGCCAAAGGAAGACGAAGAGCTCTACCTTTATCTAGCCATATCCCAAACATGCCAGTAGTGCGGTTTTGGTTCGGCAAGCAATTACCGAGAATGGCGTCGATCAACAACCGATTTATTACATCAGCAAGACGCTTCTGCCCGCCGAAACCTGCTACCTGCCAATAGAGAAACTGGCACTCGCGTCGGTCACGGCGAAGAGGAAGCTCTTGCCATACTTTCAGAGTTTTACTATTGTGGTCATTACCGAGTATCCATTGAAGACCGTCCTACGAAAGGCAGATCTGTCGAACCGGCTTTGCAAATGGTCCCTTGAGCTAGCCAATTTCGACAATCGATATTAGCCCCGAACGGCAATCAAAGGCCAAGTGTTGGCAGATTTTGTCGCCGAGTTCTCTCCGGGGGTATCCCTGAGTGAAATGGATGACCCGGCCTCAGTAGATGGTGCGGACGTACCAGACGATGAACCTCAGCTAAGCCACCCAGCACATGACGAATTCATCACCAAACGGCCCATTCCGTCTCACATAGCAAAAATATTCACAGGCCACGCTTGGCGTCTTCACGGAGATGGAGCATCCAACAATCGAGGGGCTGGTGCTGGGATAGTTTTGGTTTCGCTGAGCGGGACAATGCATGAGCATGCCCGCAGCATTGGCTTTCCCGCAACCAACAATGAGGCTAAATACAAAGCCCTAATCGCTGGACTAAGAGTTGCTCGGCATATGGGCGCCAAAGAAGTTCAGGTTTATAGCGACTCTCAACTTGTCGTAAACCAGCTCAACGATGAATATGAAGCCAAGGATGCACGTATGACCAAGTACATGGCCGAGGTCATTGCTTTGACTGGCTCGTTTCAAAATGTGTTTTTTGATCACGTTGGCCGGGATCTTAATTCACACACTGACGCTCTGGCTTGTCTGGGGGCTGTCTGCGCCGCGCACGATGGCAGTCGAACAATAACTCTTGGCGAAGTCCCTTCACCGAGCTTCTTGTCAGAGCCACGAGAAGTAATGGATATACACCTGGCGCTGAGCTAGATGGATCCTCTTATCACCTACTTAAAGCATGCTGCGCTTCCTACCGATCGCCAGGCAGCTCACAGAATTCGCTGCCAATCTGCCTCCTACTTCCTCGATCCCTCAGGTGTTTTGTACCGACGGTCATACACGGGTCCCGACCTTCGTGTAGTCCATGAGCAAGAAGTTCCAAGCATCCTTCAAGAACTCCCCGGAGGGAGTGCAAGTTGCCACACCGGTGGCAGGTCCTTAGCGGATCGCGCCCTTTCTCAGGGTTACTGGTGGAAAAAGATGGTGCATTCAGCCACCGAGTATGCCAGGCAATGCGAATCATGCCACAAACATTCTCCACTCCTCCACCAGCCGACCCTGCCTTTGCAGCCTATTTCTAGCCCTTGGCCCTTCGCCCAATGGGGGGTAGACATTATCAGCAAGTTACCTAAAGCCCCCGGTGGTTTCACGCACATCATCACTGCCACGGATTACTATACCAAGTGGGTGGAGGCCAAGGCACTCATAACGATCACGGCCACCAATGTGGAAGCAAATCTTCACCAGGTTCGGGGTTCCGTATGCCATTGTATGAAACAATTGGCTGATAAACATCAGTGTTCTAATTGGCACTCGGCGCTAGTCGGGTAGCAACCCGCCGCCGAGCGATTCAGCGTTTTTTTCCAAAATACTGTTTTTAAATATTTTTAAGGCAATCAAGCTCCGCCAAGCCCTGCCAAGACAGCCACCTAGCTCTGCCAAATCTCCCTTAGCCGCCAAGCCCCACCAAGACAGCCACCTAACTTTGCCAAATCTCCCTTAGCCGCCAAGCTCCGCCAAATCTCCCTATCCGCCGAATGAGCCGCCGAGGGTGAAATCATGGCGCCGAGCTGCTGCCGAGCGCCTAGGCGGCCATTTAGAACACTAATAAACATCCGACCGAAAGGGTGTTTCAAGTAGGGGATTGGGTGTATTTGAGACTTCAACCCTATAAGCAATCTACAATGCAGATTAGGGTTAATCACAAGCTAGCTCCTCGTTTTTATGGTCCATACCAAATCATTAAGAAAGTTGGACAGGTAGCTTATAAATTGGCCCTACCATCTTATTCTCGTATCCACCCAGTTTTTCATGTGTCCTTGTTGAAACGAAAATTGGGTCAACAAGTGGTGGCCCAAACTTGCCTCCTATCAATGAGGTTGGCTTATTGGCTCCACAACCTGTTGCCATTTTTGATAGACGCCTGGTCAAACGTAGGGGAAAGGCAGCTACTCAATTATTGGTGCAATGGGCTAACACCTTCCCAGAAGAGGCTAGTTGGGAGTTCTATACTCATCTGCAAGCCAAGTTTCCTTAGTTTCTGCCTTGTGGTCAAGGCTCTCAATGAGGGAGAGGGAATGATACACACCTACCCAGAGTTAGTTGATAGTTGGTGGAGTGGTGGCAGTTAGTTGGATGTTAGTTGGTTTGTGAGTGGTTTTGTTAGCTGGTTTTGTGAGTTTGCGGGAAAGTTAGTTAGGAATTGTTTTAAGTATAAAAAGAGAGGGAGAGATGTAGTGAGGTATGCAATTTGTAACATAAGTGTTAAGAATCAGTTGTGAATTGGGTCGAATATGCCCTGCAACTATTCTTGAACAACAGAATCATCCTACTCCATTTCCGTCCATTCATTCTTTTTCCTGTTTTCTTGTCATTTTCACAAACACTTTCATAGCACTATACTTATCAAACAGGATTGCTGTTTTGCATAAGCATAATCCTAGTCCTATATTAGAGCACAAAATGATTTACCGTTATAGATTTGTTGCTAGATTTCCTTCCTCCATGAAGCAGTTATGAAAGTATGTATTGGAATTTAGCAGTGAGAGAGTAGAGTGTAGAGTAGAGTGATACTGTACATACCTTGAGAGGCCAGTTAAAGGAAGTGGCTAAATCAAGAGCGTGTTGTTGGGAGGGGAGGTGGGGATCGGCGATGCAGACGACCGCGACGTTTTGGATCCGGAGATGGTACAGATTCAGGAGGTGCTCTCTTCCCATCAATCCAACCCCTACGATTCCGTAATTCACAATCTTCTCTCCCATCTCCACTGACTCTCGTCCCCCTCTCTCTCTCACTCTAAAAAAATCAAATTTTCCCGACAAAGTCCGGCCGGTCCAGATGAGGACCCCTATTCCCGCACACTCCAACCGGAAAAAGAAAAGGTACGCGTAAGGAATGAGATCGGCGCCGGAGCCGGAGCCGGAGCCGGAGACTTCGAATAGAGCTCCGGCGGAAGGAGCACGATGTCGACGATGAAGATGCAGAGGCGGCGCGTTGATCACGGAAGTGGCGACTTGCGAGGAGTCGCGTTGGTGAGCTCGCTCAGAACTGGCAAATGGTGTGCCTTAAACGCCTCATCCAACGCCACAAACAACTGCTGATAGTCTTCAAAAAAACAACTGCTGATACGGAACGGAAAACATCTTATACGTGTTATTTTTTAAAAATTAAAATTAGTATGTGCTCCTGAAATTCATACAAGCTTCTGAAAATAATACGCTAAAATCACAAGCTAGAAAAAATCGCGAGCTATAATTCATTGATTCGTCTGGTAACTAAATAGGATTTATTTATTAAGTTTACTAAATCAAAATTTTATAACAAATTCATAAGCTCGAAGCTAGTAAAAATTATGAACGTGTAATTCAAGAGTTTGAAGTCTTATTTTTTTTGTTAGATTCACGTCATATTTTTGTTGTTGAAAATTTAAAAATCAAATGATATATATACTTGTATTTTAAATTTTCAAAAAGTTCGTATATAATATTCACACTAACAACCAAAACACCATAGATATCTAAAAAATAACACAGTAGATTCGATTTTCATTATTATGAACCCAATGCTCACTCATCATGTCTCAGAATTTTTGCTTCTATATGGTGAATAATTAAAATTTTCAATGTACTTAAGGCCCGTTCCAGAATACTTTCTTAAAAAATAAGTACTTATGTCACATTTTAAAACTCAATAAAAATTTAAATATTTTTTTTTTGGCACCGTATAAAAAATCTCGATAAGATCTATCAAATAAGATCCATATTGCTATAAAAATTATTTGCATAAACACATTATTTTTTAGCTTAAAATTATATTCTTAAAAAATAAGTACTTAAAATGAGTTCCGGAATGAAGCTTAATGAATGAGAGTAAACGTAAATGGATAGGGTGTTCTTAGCATTGCTCAAATAGAAGTAGAATGCGGCACAGTCCCGTTCCCATACATATTTACGTTATTTCTTACATTTACTCTCATAAGTGGTGATGAAGTCTCTAACAGGTTGTTTGGATTGAGAGAATTCGAAAGAGAAGAAAAGAAATGGAGGGAGAACCGATTCTCACGCATGTTTGGATGATGAAAATGACAAGAGATGGTGAAAAATAAGGAGAATGAGAAACCCCTTACTAGCCCATTTCATTTCTTTCCAATTGTGGCGAGATTCCGTGAGAAAAGGAACTGAAATGCCAATTTGACCCCACAGCTTCATCTTCTTCGTGCGTCCATCGGAGCTGAAAACCTTCGATCTGTTCTTCGTTCTTCTTCATCTTATGTTCTTCCGTGTGTTCGTTCATCTTCTTCGTCTTTCTGTTCTTCATGCGTTCATTCTTCTTTGTTCTTCTTCGTCTTCTTTGTTCTTTTTCATCTTAGTTCATTGGTGTGAAAATGGTGATGGTCTTCTACGAAGATAAAAAAAAAGGAAAGGTTATTTTGATTAAACTATACATGACACCCTCTCTTCTTTTCTCTCATTTATTTTGTCCATCCAAATGGGACAATGAGAAATGACACTCCTTTATTTTCTTTTCTCACTAATAAGGGAGAGCACGCCCCTTTTTTTTATTTTCTCACCAGAATAGCCAAATGGGCTGTAAAATATCAATACAAGCCTAACCATCAATTGTACGAGGACGTAATAAAGAATATAGTAGAAGATGTTTGTGTCCCCAATATTGTTTAGTAAAACCAACCTATGGTTGACACTTGATTTTCTTGAAACTCATCAGAGTGACTTGACATATCATGACAATTTAGGGTCAAATTATTTAGGCTTAATTGCAAGAACACCCCATAAACTATCACTTTTTGGCAACTTCACCCCCTTAAGTTTAAATTCGAGCAACTTCACCCCCCTAACTACCAAATTCAAGCAACTTCACCCCCTCCCCCATTTTCCGTCCAATTCTGTTATGAATTTGGATGGAAATTTTCAAAATTGGATGGAAAAGTAAATCAATGTACAAAAATGCCCTTACAAAAATGTCCGGTTGACAAAGTGGTCGACCGGCCTCTTAGCCGGTTGGTTCTAGTTGACACTGCTCTCTGTTTAGACAGCCGGCTGGTCAAAACTTCACCTCAATAAATTCGTTAAGGCATGTATTGAGCTCACTAAGTCTTTGTAAATATTAATCATTGAATTCAAGAGACTTTATGCAATACGTCAAGGCAAAGAAAAATTAGTCCGAAAAAGGACTTTGCGATAAAAGATTTTCTTTTGCCAAATAATAAAAATTTCATCAATATAATCATCAAAATAATAAATAGTAATGCATATAATTTTTCAACAAATTATCATGCATATTTTTCCAACAATCCCTAATTTCATCGGGAGGGTGAGACTATGCCGGACTTGGAAATGTGACAACTTCGGCGGGTGGGCGTTGGTACTCGTCTAGATAAGTGGCTATTGTGACAGGGTTCACAACTATTGTTTTTGAACCAATAGTAGAGGTAATGTGCCTTGTTTCCCTATTGACCTCCATATTTGAGTAAAAATTTCAAACTACACCATCACGAAAGCCAGTTATCGAAAAGTCCTTTCGCGGACTAAATATTCTCGACCTTGAAAAATAGCATAATGTCTCTTAGATTCAATGATTAATATTAACAAAAACTTATTGAGCTCAATACATGCTTTAACGGATTTATTTAAATGAATTTTTGAGCTACAGGTTGACGAACCGGCTGACAAACCAGAGAAGTGTGTCAACCAGAGGGCACCGGACGACCGCCTGTCAACGATTTTTTTTTTAAAAAAGGGTGCCTAAGTAATTTTGTTGGTCTCCATCCATTTTTTTAACGGAAAATAGGGGAGGGGGTGTAGTTGCTTGAATTTGGTAGTTAGGGGGGTGAAATTGCTCGAATTTAAACTTAAGGGGATGAAGTTGCCAGAAAGTGATAGTTTAGAGGGTGTTCTTGCAATTAAGCCAATTATTTATACTAAACAAGTATTTCTAATTGAATATAGAAATAAGCAATCTCTTTCACTAAAGTTAAATATAAAAAATCAAGGGGGAATGATTGAAAATAGGGGTAATTATTGGAGAGAGATAGAGAGAGATGAGAAAGTAATAATTGGAAAAATAGGGTAATGATTGAAAAAAGAAGTAGAGTAATGATTGAAAACAAAACAAAAACTAAAACTAAAACTAAAGTAGGAACCGAACAAAGCCTTTAAAACTTCAACCCATTTTAAACAATCTCTAATTAAAATTTCTATATTTAATGTTGAATACAAAATCAACGAGGGGTAAAATATCATTAAACATAACAAGACCTTCTATGCGTAGCATGGATAACGTGCTTGTATCATTCTTACACAATTGTTTTAGCATGCGATATTTATCTTCACTATTTCTTAATTCCTCCAGGTATGCCTTTTTTAGCAGAAGATGGTAGCAAACACTAATGCCTTGTTCTCTTTCATTCTCAAAAAGAATTTTTCAAAAAATTCTTTCTAGAATCTCCCTACTTTTAACATTTCTCTTTTTATCTCTCTCCACTTATTACCCATATAATTTTTTTAAAAAAATTTCAAAATACAAACCAAACAAAACAAAACACTATCTCTTAGGAATCACTTCCCAAAAAAAAAAATGTCAAATTTATTTTCCATTTTCCAAATGTTATACTCCAGTACAATATAAGATTAATAGAGACCTGATAAACTTATTTTTATAAGCTCAAAACATTTGGTGGGCTTTAAAATAGTCTTATCAGGTCTATATTAATCTCGTTTTTTTGATAATTAATACCCGTTAATGAAATTTTCAACATTAACAAACATTCTCAACATGTCTTTAGTGGGTATTAATTATCAAAATCCGTCTTGTACCGTCATCTTCCCTAAAACTTAAAATCCCTAGAGTCCACACTGAAGCCCTGTCCAATAGATCGATAAAATTATGTATACATCGAAACATATGTATCCTACCTAGCTCAACCACCAAATAGACCCCACTGAACCATATCTCAAAATTATCTTCCTCGCAGCCAAGTGCCAACGTCCTCGGAGACCGGAGTCCCGTCGCCGGCGTTCAAGTCCGCTTGACGTGTTCCTTGCTGAACTTGGTGGCGGAAGAGAATCGGACCGGCGGCGTTGGCGAGGGCGAGGCCGGCGTTTCAGAGACAGATGTTGGGGGCCGGCGTTCAACTCTCTTTCTTGATTTGTATGTTTCTTCTGGTATTCACCTCCTTCTGTTCCCTCTAAGTGCAATTTCTCAATAGTGCCCTGAAAGAGTTTGATGAATTTCCCGAGTCACACGTGTATAAATGAGTGGGTGAAGAACAAGCTAGAGAAGGTTTTTTTTTTTAATTTTTTTAAAAAATTTTGTTAAAAATATTGCTGAACCTTGCTCTGAACGAAAATAGGATGTGTGTGTGACTGTGTGTGTGTTTACCACTCAAATATGCCATCCTTTCGTTGGATTTGGAGGAATATGAATATTGGTGTCATCAGTCATGGTGTTCAAAATGGAGAAAATTGAAAAAGAAAAGAAGGAAAGAGAAAGAAGTGTTGTTTTTAGAGAATGATAGGTTAAATAGGTAGTGTTGGTGGAGTGTTGAAAGATGATTGGCTAGCTAAAACAAACATATGGAATTTTGCCTTAGGTAACTTAGCTATTTGTTGGTGCGTATGATCGTACGAGTCTTATGACGACGACGATCGGGCCAAGAGGTGGCACCGCTTCAACCAACTTCGGTGATCAACAGCCTCCGACGCGGGGGATCTATCACCTCCGACGCCAACACAGATCTTCAGCAAGCCTGTAACTCTTCTTCTCCTTCAGCTGCTGCTTCTTTTTCTTCTTCCAGAGTGTGTCCCATTTAAATTAACTGGATCCAACACAGATCCCGCACCCACACCCGTGTTCTCCCTAAACGGGGGATCCATGTAACATAGGTCTACAGGTACGGATGCTAGTACGACACAGGTACTTTGATGTGGTCAATTTTTTAAGAACTCACTGTACAAACTACGTTTATAACATAGAGGAATGTATTACTTGTAATAAATGCTCAGGGTATGAATGAATTGTTCAGCTAACTTATTTGATTAAGAGTCCAATATACAAATCACAACTAAACGCAAATTTAAAGTAGAAATTACAGATCAATGTCATTACACTAAAGAACCTATTACCAGAATCTTACTGCTACAAGCATGCTAAGCATATGACAAAATATTATAATTATAAGGGGAAAAAAGCTTCATCCTTATGTATACAATTAAATACTAACCTAGAACAGTACGACTTGCCTTTATATTGGGTACTTTTGGGGTCTGGAGAAACCTTAAGGAGGAAATTTTAGTGCATGCTTTGCATACCGCGTACGCATGTAAAACTGTAGAAGTACCATGCAGAGTATTGATCTCCGGTACGATACCATTTCAACATGGTTTTAGAAGTACCCTTGCTTCATAGATCATAGCAGTTAGGTCATAATTAGGTCATTTGTTACGTACAGTACTGCACTGACATTGATTTGTGTGATTTCTCTCTCTTAACTTTCTACAAATGAATTGAATTCAGTTGAATTGTGTTTGTTTGTTATAGAGTATTAAGTATGAATAGGACTGTTTAACGTTTCATTGTATTTTCTTTGTTCATTTGGACGTTAACTTTCAGTTTCTCTGTGTTAGTCATTCGTCAATATATTGGCTTTACTTTGTGTCAACGTGAAGCTCTTCCCTTGGAATGGGAATGCTGTTACAAAAAACCTTCAACACTTCCGTTTTATGGTTTTATCAAAGAATTCCAACAGCAAACACTTTCACATATTACTTCTTTTAGGAACAAGTATATTTTCCAAGTATTTCATGATATAGGTGAAGGTATTTTGGTTTACTGAGCAGCTAGCAGGCCGATGTGCTACTGAGAATTCTATGCCTTTACCCTTTAGTATCTGTTGTTGGGCTTGTTTAAACTGTTGACTTCCTTTTTCTTTTCTTTTTTGTGTCTTTATTTCTTCATATTGCTTTGTTTTTATTCATCTTAGTTTTTACTATGTGAATGATTTTGTTGGGATACTTTAGACTTTTTAGTACTTAGGAGCCTCAGTGAACTGAAAAATGCACTTATTTTATACAGGTCTACATCAGTTAACGCTGTCGTTAGCCACCACAAACCTGAGATTTGCTTATTTGGTTAGTGGCTGATAGGGCAGTTTATTATTAGGCAGTCTGATTTGAAGGCGAGTGTAGCATGAGGCGTATGCTGTACACGAGTTAGATGAAGTAGATCCAATATTAGGGTTTTCTAACCTGAGACCTGTGGGCTAGATTGGAAAGCTGTTGGTTGATGCCGTTAGAAGATAGTTCGTAGTTCATAGTTAATATTTGTTCTAATAATCTTTCCTTTTGTGGCTTCTGTTGAGGGCCATTTAAAGTGTTAAGTGGAGGGGCTTAATTAGAGTTTTCTACATGTCAAGCTTCAGATGAACGTTAATTTTTTCTCTACTGCAGCAAGATATTACCACATTTGGTATGATGCAGCAAATAATTAGTTTTATGGGAAGTCCTAAGGCCTGTCATTTAGAATGGATGTGAAAGGTTCAGTGTTTCTGGCCGGTGGAACCCTAACAAAGAGGTTTTTCATAAGTTCATTTTCCATAATGGTGCATACTCCGCCAGCTGATCTCTATGCTGAACCGTTACAGTTATTGCATACGTGTAATGCTCTTAAGAGGGTGTGAGAGAATTTGTTAAGTTTTGAAGGAGAAAGTACTCTTGTAGCAGCATTGTGGAAAAGTAGTATTTCTTTGTCACCAAATTCTGTTTTCGGTATTCAGTGCTTGCGTAAAAGAAAGAAGACGGGGGAGGGGAATGAATTAGCGTGGTGGTAGTCATAGTTCTCCTATAGTTCCCTCTGCACTGCACTTAAGACAGGGTAATAAACTCATCCAAACACCTAAGGTCTCTTGGAAGGACATCTGGGAACTCCAAAGGGAAGAATTACCCATCTGGAGTTTTGGCTGATGCCTATGTGAACAAGTGCAAGGACAAAAGGGGCACCCATTCACTTTGTCGACAATATCAACTGCTAGTATTTGGTCCCAGCGCTATGGATGGTGGAGTGGACGATATGCCATCTTTTTGGATGGAGGAATCAGAGGAGCTGCTCTACGTTCCTATGAAAATGAAGAGAAAGTCCAGAACAAAGAAAATGGAGTTTGTTGGGTGGGGATCTAAGCCTCTGATTGAATTCCTTGAATCAATTGGTAAAGACAGCAGCAAACCGAGAACTCAATATGAGGTCACTTCCATCATCAATGAATATGTTAACACAAATAACCTTATTCATCCTCAAAAAAAGAAGAGAGTTCAGTGTGATGAGAGGCTCCATTATCTTTTTGGAAAGAAATCACTGGTGCGAATTAAAATATATGATCTGCTGGAGGCACACTTTGCTGATAACCAAGATGAATCAGATGGTGAGTTCTTCTACAGTTCAGAGGAGAATGATGAAAACATGATGACGGTTCGTGAACAACAAAAAGCCTCAGTGACAGACAGGAAAAATCTTCATCCAAGGAAAAAGGTTATAGAAACGCCAAGAAGCTGTTTCGCAGCTACAATTTTGGCAAATATAAAGCTTGTGTATTTGAAAAGGAGCTTAGTTCAGGATCTTCTGAAGGACCCTGAAACTTTTGAAGGTAAATTAGTAGGAAGCTTTGTGAGGGTCAAATGTGATCCAAATGACTTATTTCAGAAAAACTCACACCAACTTCTGCAAGTTACAGGTATTTTATGTTACACATGTATACATTCAGTATCACTTCTTTCCACCATAAACTCCCTCCCGTAGTTGCCAGAATCGCATGATTCACCATTGGATTCGGGATTGGATTCATGACACATACAAAAATGATACTAATCTAAATGTGGAAGAATCGGTGATGAATTGTACGTTTCACGATTCAGTTCATGCAAGTAGATCAATTGTTGCATCCGATGAATATGAAACTATTTTTACCTGCATTTTTTGATGGAAAAGCAAGAATGTAACTTCATAGAGTGTCAAGCGAACAATTTGTATTGCCATGCAAAACTTGTTAATCATTTGTTGATTAGTAGTGTTTATTCTGATTCGGATCTTCATTCTTCTCAAACATTAAAATAATAATTACAAAGATGTTTAAGGCTAAGATACCTTGTGCTTATAAAATATATATCAATAGTTTGGTGAAGTAAACATAGTTTATTGCATGAGTCAGTAAGATGGGCCAGTCTTTAAAAGGCTATAATTTTTATATGCTAGATGATAATTGTACAAGTATTTTATATAGGAGAGCAGGCTAAGTAGACTTACATCCCCCTCCCCCTCCCCCCCCTAGCCTGGCTTCCCAAAATTGTCCTGCAAGGAGGAATGTGGGATAATTACCCCCTTTCCCCTGCATGTCATATCCCTGCCTATTTCATATGGAATATCTCCGCCTACTTTCCCCCTTAATCAACATAGTGGTGTTTTTTAGTAGAAAAGATTAGGCAAGTAGATTCTATGTATCTTATTTTGTTGCATGTTCATGATTAACTTGTTTCTTCTAGGATTGGGATCCTTTCAACTTGTGCTAAGACTGCTTGCTTCTTCTTTTTATCAGAAGAAGTTAAATAAGTCATGGGTTGACTGTCAATTACAGGATCCTATGTGCTTCTCTTTTAAGCCATTTTTCTCTTATTTAGCATGTGTCACCTTCACTGTAAAACTTATTCTTTCAAAAACATACATCATTCGGCTGGTTGGCTGTCCTGTCCCCATGCTATTTTTTGCCACATTGTATTCTTATCTTCTGTTGGTTGACTGTTTTATAGGTGTGAGAAAAGCGCCTGGAGCTGACAATTCTTGCACCAACATTTTCCTTCAAGTTTCCGATATGATGAAAGAAATTTGCATTTCCATGTTGTCAGATGATAACTTCTCTGAGGTAATCAGCATGTACAGCAGGGTGGCAACATGAAAATTACATTGATTGTGGTTTCATTGCAAAACATTGTTTTCATATTGGTTGTTCGTTGGATTTATTAGTTGTTAATTTGAACATGGTTGTTCTTTTTAGTTCCGTCAACTCTTACTTATCATATTTAACAGCACTTTTATGGCCAATGGTTCAAAAAAATTTAAACTGTTTTGCCAAATGAGAATAATGGATGGATTTCTACATTCTAATCACTGGCGTTGTTTGTTTGTAACAAAAGCACATCATTACTTGTTTGAGTAGGCAGGTATATTAGGTACAATTATTCATCATATTTTTCTTTTGCTGGAAGGTCCTTATATTTATTGTTTAGGTTTTTTTGGTTAAGCTAATGTACTTTTGTGGTCAGAGTTGCACAAATTCAATTTGAAATGAGAAAGCAGGGCATTTTCGTAATGTTGTTACAAGAATTTTTAAAATTAAATCAATGCTTAAAAGTTTGAAATTCTTCTTCTGTGGTACTCCTTGAGAACTTATTCATGTTATGCTCCAGTGAGGTATTTAGAAAGGGTTCCAGAGTGTTCCTCACATGTGTACCATTAGAGATAGAAGTGGTGGTGCAGGCATTGAATTTGTTGTGCATTAGGATTTGGGCCCTCTGAAATACCCAACCACCTCTAGGATTGATGATGGCTATCATAACATTGCTGCTTTATATAGTGTACTCCTGGTTTCATTGCAAAACATCGTTTTCATATTGGTTGTTCGTTGGATTTATTTGTGAACTTTGGGGAGAAAAGAGAGCCACCAAAAATTAGGTTTCTCTCTCTCATATTTTGTATATATATATGGACAAAGGTACAAGTACAAATATACCCCTATGTAAAAGATACATACAACAAAACTCCTAACAATTTAACACTCCCCCTCAAGTTCGTGCAAAGATATCTATCAAGCCCAACTTGAACACAATGGGGTGAAAAATCTTACTAGTAAGCCCTTTCGTAAATATATCAGCTAACTGGTCCTCAGACCTTACAAACGGCATACATATCAAACCTTTGCTCAACTTTTCCTTGATGAAATGTCTATCAATCTCGATATGTTTCGTTCTGTCATGCGGCACAGGATTATGAGCAATATTTATAGTTGCTTTGTTGTCACAATAAAGTTTCATAGGACCATCGTCAAAAAGTCCCAAATCCTTCAACAAGGTTTGGAGCCACAAAAGCTCACACACGCCGTGAGCCATAGCCCTATATTCAGCTTATGCACTAGATCTAGCTAACCACTTACTACTTCTTACTGTGCCAAGTAACGAGATTCCCACCAAAAAAGGTGCAGTAGCGAGAAGTGGAGCGCCATCATCCACTGAACCAGCCCAGTCTTCATCAGTAAATGCTTCCAATCTCAAGTGACCATGATTGGAAAACAAAATTCCTTTACCTAGAGCTGATTTGAGATATCTCAAAATACGATAGACTGCATCCAGATGCATTGTACGTGGCTCATGCATAAATTGGTGACAACTCCAACGGCATATGTAATATCTGGTCTAGTGTGAGATAAGTATATCAGGTGGCCCACAAGCCTCTGATATCTTCTCTTATCTGTATGCTCCCCAATAGCTCCACTGAGATGATGATTAGCTTCGATAGGTGAGCCTGCAGGCTTGCACCCCAACATTACCTTTTCTTCCAAGAGATCAAGAATATACTTCCTTTGAGAGACAAAGATACCTTAATCAGATCTTGCCACCTCCATCCCAAGAAAGTATCTCAATGATCCCATGTCCTTAATCTTAAACTGTTGAGCAAGACGAGCCTTAAGATGGAGTATTTCTTCTGCATCATTGCCAGTCATAATTATGTCATCCACATAGGCAATGAGGATAGCAATTTTGCCATTACCTCCCTTGATGAACATAGTATGATCTGCGTGACTCTGGCGGTAACCAAATCTCAACATTGCTTTAAGAAATTTGTCAAACCAAGCTCTCGGTGACTGCTACAATCCATAGAGGGCCTTTCTCAATCTACACACCTTCCCTTCGGTTGCAAAGGAAGAGAAACCTAGTGGTATATCCATGTACATTTCTTCTTCTAAATCACCGTGAAGAAATGCATTTTTAACATCGAATTGTTGAAGAGGCCAATTCAAAATAGCAGCACAAGAGAGTAAGGTTCGAATAGAGTTCATCTTTGCTATTGGAGCAAAGGTTTCCTCACAGTCAATTCCGTATGTCTGAGTATAGCCCTTGGCAACAAGTCTCGCCTTGTACCTCTCAACTGTCCCATCTGCCTTATGTTCCACTATGAACACCCATTTACAACCCACTGATTTCTTTCCCTCCGGAGGAGGCACTAGTTCCCAGGTGTTATTCTTTTTCAAAGCCGTTATCTCCTCTACCATAGCTTCTTTCCACTTAGGTATTATGAATGCTTCCTTCCAACTCTGTGGGATGGATATGGAAGAGAGAGAGGAAACAAATGCACGATACGAAAGAGATAAACAATCATATGAAACAAACTGTGAGATGGGATGTTGAGTACACTGGCTAACTCCTTTTCTATGAGCAATATGAGCATCAAGATTATTAGAAACAAGAAGGGATGGTTCATTACTAGATGAGTTAGCCGAAGAATCAGAAACTAGACTTGAAACCGGAGTAGGTGATAGTGATTGGCAAGGTGGTATCGCATAGGCCAGTTGTCCCTTTTTCCGTCGAGAAAACTTTTGCAAGTTAGGAAACCTATGCGGGTAAAGCCTACCATTGTCAACATTTTGGCCACTCATGTCATGTTCTACTCTTGCTTCAGATATGGGTTCTTCCCTAGAGTTTTCCTTCTTCCCCTCACCATAACAAGGTATTAGGAAGTAAGACCATGACTCCTGAGTATATGATGTCAACATCTCTTCCTCCATGTGATTCTCCCCTTGAAGAGATGTATCAGAGAGAGGGTAAAAAGAAGTTGTTTCCCAAAAGGTGACATCCATAGAAACAAAATGTTTACGGGAGTGAGGGTCATAGCATTTATAACCCTTCTGGGTAGGGGAATAGCCAAGGAAAACGCATTTACGAGCCTTAGGATCTAACTTGCCTCTAGGATGTTCAGGAGCATGGACAAAACACACGCGACCAAAAACTTTGGGTGGAATGGAAGAAACCGAAGAACTACAAGGGAGAAACGCAAGAAGAATTTTAAATTGAAGAACACTGGATGACATGCGATTGATAAGATAAGCTGTAGTAAGAACAGCTTCGCCCCAATAAAATTTTGGGACATTAATGGTGAACAAGACAGAACGGGCGATCTCAGCAAGATGACGATTTTTACGTTCAGCAACCCTATTCGGCTGTGGAGTGCCAACACAAGTTGTTTGAAAAAGAATGCCACACTCACTTAGATATGCTCGAAATCGCCCATCAAGGTACTCAGTTCCATTATCACTATGAAGGATTTTAATGTTGGTGTCCAATTGAGTACGAATCATCTGATGAAAAGATTTAAAGCATGAAAACACTTCATTTTTGGACCTAAGTAAATACACGCAAGTGACACGAGAATAACAGTCAATAAAAGTGATAAATCACCGATGACCAGAAATAGAAGTAATTGGGGAAGGACTCCAAACATCAGAATGAATAACCGTAAAAGGAGAATCACTTCGTTGATTAACAGGAGCATAAAAAGAGCGTTTGTGTTTAGCTAGCTCACATGCTTTACAAAAAAACTGACTCCTACTACATTGCCTAGTTAACGCAGGAAAAAGTTTTTCTAAAATCCCAAAAGATGGGTGACATAATCTACGATGCCATTGATGTAATAAATGATGAGTTGAACTTGTATCTGTTGCAAGAGCTTGATCCAATGACAGGGGTGTAAAAGATGGACGAGGTTCAGACTCCAAAATATATAGACCACCATGAGCTTTACCGCTGCCAATCATTCTCCCCATACCCGACTCCTGAAAGACACAATGTGTAGGAAAAAAAATCACGGAGCAATTCAATGAGTGGGTAAGACTACTAACAGAAAGAAGGTTAGTCGAAAAATTTGGAACATGGAGAACTGGAGAAAGAGAAATGGTTGGAGAATAGCGGATGGAACTTTTCCTTGAAATAGCAGATAGGGAACCATCAGCTACTTTGACTTTATCCTTGCCAGAACATGTAGAGTAGGAGTCAAAAAAGGATGAACAACCTGTCATATATGATAGGTGGCACCAGAATCTATTATCCAAGGAAGAGAGGAAGAAGCAATACATGCATTAGTTGGGATACCTGGGTGAACAAAGTAAGAGGATGTAGTGGAAGCAGAAGCTGTGGAAGATGGAGAATCAAGCTTAGCCATTAGGCGCTTGAGAGTCTGTAACTCCGCCTGAGAAAGAGAACCACCACTTTGGGAAGGACCGGCGCGGGAGATTGCAAATGAGTGCCAATAGGGTCAGGTAACATGTCACCAGTAGACTCCAAAACATGGGTATGAGAACGCACATGACCACCACCTTTCCCACTACCTTTTCCACTACCTTTCCCATTGCCTTTCCCACTAGAGGGACAGCCATGTAACTTCCAACAAAACTCTCTTGTATGCCTGGTTTTATTACAATAGTCACAGCGGAGCAATTCTTTATCAACAAAACCACTTTTATCACCAAGCTGACCTGGGGAAGACTTACCATCCTGTGGAGGAGGAATAGCAATCAAGGCAGAGCGATCCGGAATAGAAGGATGGACCATCGCACTCCTTCGACTCTCCTCCTGTTGAACACACGCATAGGCCTCTCCCAGAGTAGGAAAAGGAACCCAGCCTAGCACCTGCACTCGAATTGGATCATATTCTATGTCAAGGCCAGCAAGAAAATCATAGATGCGCTTCTTCTCCACCATCTGGTGAAATGTAGTGGCATTAGCAGTGCAAATAGCTTGAAAAGCCCGATAGTAATCAAGCTCTTGCCACACTCCACGCAACTCAGCATAATACTAAGCAAGGGACCCATTGTGTTGATCCAATCCCCTAAGTTTCTTCCTTAACTCAAAGGCTTGAGCATCATTACCCTTTCGGGAATAGGTTTGTGCCACAGTAGTCCAAACCGTATATGGAGTGTCCAGGAGCAAGAAGGTATGACGAATAGTAGGTAACATAGAGTTGAATAACCATGTCATAGCCAAAGCATTCTGTGACTTCCAAATGTCAAGCTCTGGTCCAGCATCAGTTGGTTGTGTAACAGGGCCGGCAATGAATTTCGACATGCCACGGGCCGTAATGGCCAAGGTAAAAGAGTGAGACGAAAGCAAATCGTAGGTACCATCCAACTTAATTTGACAAATAGCAAGAGGAGAGTTATCCAGAGTCCTAACACGACTCAAGTCATCCTTTACGCTAGTGGAAGCAGGTTTGGGATCCCCCGACATATCAACAGAAACAACTAAAGGCTACAAAACCCACCAAGTTGATGATTAAAACTCAAGCTACCAGATCAGATGCTGAATAGAAGGTAAGGTAACCCTAACAAAGGCTCCAATAACTTCAAATGGTTTAAGATAACCTGACCCAGTACCAAGGACACAAGCAACAGATCCCAAACAGTTCAAAAACCTTAAATCAGGAGCCGAAATACCTGAAAAAATCCTGAACAGTCTGAAATCGGAGGCGCCGGAGGTCAGTTAGTAGAGGTCGGAGGTTGAAAGGTGCTGGGTCAACGTCGTTGGAGGTTGAAAGGTGCTGGCGAGAGTAGACGAGGCTGGGTCAACCTCGTCGGTGATGGACGAGGCTTGAACAAAACTGGGTCGACCTTGAATGAGCTGTTGGAGGTCCGGTGAAGCTCTGGTGAGACCAGATGACGTCGGAAAAGGCCGGCGAGGCTCCGGCGAGTATGGGTAACGTCGAAAGGGAGTCAGAACTCCAGATCTGAGTTCGTCGGAGGAGCTTCGAGCTGTACAGCGTCGTGTAGAGGTATTCGGGGTCAGAGAAGGTCGTCGGAGGTTAGTTGCTGTCCAACGACAGCCCTGAGATCAATCGGTGGTAAAAAAAAATAAAGGCAGGAGTTCCCAGGTATATGCTTTGATACCATGTGAACTTTGGGGAGAAAGGAGAGCCACCAAAAATTAGGTTTCTCTCTCTCATATTTTGTATATATATGGACAAAGGTACAAGTACAAATATACCCCTATGTAAAAGATACATAACAACAAAACCCCTAACAATTTAACATTATTAATTGTTAATTTGAACATGGTCGTTCTTTTTAGTTCCTTCAACTCGTACTTACATATTTAACAGCACTTTTATGGCCAATGGTTCAAAAAAATTTAAACTGTTTTCCCAAACGAGAATAATGAATGGATTTCTAAATTCTAATCACCGACGTTGTTTGTTTATAACAAAAGCACATCATTACTTGAGTAGGCAGGTACATTAGGTACAATTATTCATCATATTTTTCTTTTGCTGGAAGGTCCTTATATTTATTGCTTAGGTTTTTTTTGGTTACGCTAATGTACTTTTTTGGTCAGACTGTCAGAGTTGCACAAATTCAATTTGAAATGAGAAAGCAGGGCATTTTTGGAATGTTGTTAGAAGAATTTTTAAAATTAAATCAATGCTTAAAAGTTTGAAATTCTTCTTCTGTGGTATTCTTTGAGAACTTATTCATGTTATGCTCCAGTGAGGTATTTAGAAAGGGTTCCAAAGTGTTCCTCACATGTGTACCATTAGGGATAGAAGTGGTGGTGCAGGCGTTGAATTTGTTGTGCATTAGGATTTGGGCCCCCTGAAAGACCCAACCACCTCTAGGATTGATGATGGCTATCATAACATTGCTGCTTTATATAGTGTACTCCAACAACACAAAATTCTACACAAAGAGCCCATATAGCGGGGGCCGTGCCTGAATCCAAGCCCTTAGCCCAAAATATTTTAGGGTCCTGGGTTGGGCCTGGACTTAATTTTTTTGACATCCATGGGCTCGGCCTGAGCCCAAATTTTCACTGGAGCCTGATGGCTTGGACTGGGCTAGCCTGGTCCCGATGATTAATGGGTCGGGCCGGGCAAAATTAACAGACAGGCCAGAGAAGAATTCCACTACCAGAGCTAAATGGAGTTTTTCAAGTTAGAGAAAACCCTACTTTCTTCTCACTTCCTAGAAGTCTTTTCTCAGCAATTGGAATCTCTCTACCAGAACCTCTCTTATCAAGTCTCAGGAAACCCTTTCAACCAAGAACAACGCAGGCCCACAACGGTTATCAAAGAGTTAAAAGTCTACACCGAATCAAAGACCAACTAAAAACATGAAGGCCTATCTAGTCTTTATGGAGAGACACCAAAGAACTGAAGAGTGCTGCAGAGTTCTTTTGAGGATGGAGCAATGGTTTACCAAGGATCCAACGGAGTTCCGCCAAGGATCCAACAGAGTTTCTTGACGAAAATTGGTTAAGCTGATTGTCAGAAATTTCTTTTCTCATCAATCAGTTCAAAGCTTCTCACGGGGTTACCTGAATGGCCCATTACCATGGAATATTGACAGCTTAGCTATGGGCGGCTTCTAGATCAGATCATGGCTTGAACCACTGACTTATCTGGTTTTTTGGGTAGTAATGCTTGGAGATCTTATGGCACGGTAGACGCCTAGACGGTATGCGTGATGAAAAAAAAGTTTTGGATTATTTCTTGGTGGTGTGATTCATGTGAAGGAACTTCTTTTTTTTATTTTTCACCAGACTGTCTAATAGAATAGAACAATGACTAATGTACGAACATGAAACGTCTACTGGATGGTCTATGCATTCTGTGTCTCTGACTCTGTAATGGTTATTGCAGGAAGAATGTGAGGATTTGCGTCAGAGAGTAAAAAGTGGATCCCTCAAGAGGCCTACTGTTGTAAGTTCCTTAATGTACTAATTTATCTGGCTATCCAAGTTGACCTCTGTAGCCCACTAGCCCTGGTTTTTTGTTTCAAATCTGTGCCCAAGAAAAGACTCGTAGTAATAATTTTCATCATTAAGGAATCTATCTGTGGAGTGATATCGGAGTTGATTCAATGCATGACATTTTGGGCTCCTTGTAAAACTGCCAGTTAGGTGACAGTTTCAGGCTGATTAAAAGGTAAATTAGTTAAAAGAACCTGTAAAGTTCCATGCCACATTTTTTTTGCATTACAAAGGGAAGGAATGTAAATATGTAATTCAATTACTAGGAATACCAATGCTATTAACGAGATTTCTTTTTCAATGTGATTCAACTATTTCATTCGATTAGGTGTACTCTGGCAGAAGCAATAGGTTTCAGGAATTGTGCGCCCATCTTCTTTTCTTATTCTTAAAATAGTTCACGTTCGTAACTAGAATGTGACATTTCAATGGGGCATTCTCCTAAGAGTGAAAATGCTAGGGAGTGGAGAAGGCCTAAATTGATTTGGGATGATGTGATAGAAAAGGCTACAAAGTTCATTAAATGTAAGTGAATGCACAGCCTTTGACACAATAAAAAGGAGAAAAATGATTCATTTAGCTGACCCTAATTGATAAGGAAAAAAAGACTTAGTTGGGTTTGGTTTAGTATTATTCTGCCAGTGTCATTTTCCTTCTTTTTTCTATCTGATACAGTGTGTTTCCATTCACACAACGCGTAATTTTGTGTGTGTTTCTATTCTGTTTAGATAAGGTGATAATCTCTAGAAACTATATTCGTTTGCATTTCATTTAAATATTTTAGGCCTGTGTTTGGTTAGAATTGTTGTATTTTGTTAACTTGGTAAGTTCCTTAGTTTTAAGCTTTTCACTGTTATATGCTGTTTTTAATTTCCTCTATATGCAATCAAATAATTACAAATCAATCATCACGGTGCCTTTCTTGGCAGGTGGAGTTTCAGCAGAAAGCCCAAATTTTGCATGAAGATATCACGAAGCATGTATGTAGTACTGTTCTCAGTAAGATACTCTTTTGGTTCCTTTAAATTTTTGTTCTCTGATTATGTAGAAATTGATATCTATCTGTCATCAGCATCAGGAGATTTATTGAGATCCAAACCAAAGATTATGTATAATTAGACTAAATTCCATTTTAATAATAGTCTGATATGCATATGTTTAAAACGTTGGGGAGTAAAGGGAAGATGTTTTATGGACTTCTGGATTCGCTGTAAGTAGACGTTACTTGACCAAGTCATGAACATCATACACACGTAAATGCACAACATAAAGGAAGGAATGAAGAACCACAAAATCAAAAGAGAAGGGAACAGTTTGTAACATGTATGACATAACAAAGATTCTAATTTGTTTCAGTCAACTTCCTTACAAAATTATTTCTGATATTTTTCAGAAAACTGGGGAGAGGAAATTTTGAAATTTTAATGCAAGTACTTGTAAACAAATTAATTCCTGTTTATTTACAAACTCAATCAGCAGCGGATCTGCCATCTGTGACTTCCGACCACCATTCATCAGCCACCACGGTCTCACATTGTCAACAGAGGACCGAGCCACACCTCGGTCAACATTTTCCAGTATTGGCGTCCTTCTCCACTATCGTGTGTTTCACCAGGAACAGTCAGCCAGCCCCAGCATCTGCTGCTCTCAGTGCTGGTTGAGACAATCCTAGATTTTTGGGAAGATGACACTGCAGAGAAATGGCTTACAAATAAACCTAAGATCGCCCATTATCCCAAAACCCGCACAGATCATACTCCTGACCCACCACCTAAAACACCTGAACCAACCCAGAATGCTTCAGGCCTAAACTGAAAACTTATTAGACCACCAGTTCAAGTATCCACAGCCACAGGCTACCATACTTAAGCCTATAATCCAGTGAATCCACATCCCAACGTGAACGATCCCATACAAATATGAAACATCAAAGCCCTAACTTTGGGGAAATGGAAATGGACTGTAGTATCTCTTTAGAAATGGAAATAACTGTTAATAAATTTTAAAGACAAACATATACGTCCACCATTTCAATATTTCAATACCCATAAAAGTTCCTCTGTTAATGTTTCACGGCACATCTAAATTATCATTGATCTATTTTTTTGTCAAAAATAAAAAAAGAACCATTTAAAGTGGATGACGTGCTTGTGATTGATCCATTGCAAGTTTTGACCTGTTGGCCTTAATCCAAAACACTACTTGCATCTTGTATCAAGCTATGTTACTACCCTTATTTACCTTATGATCCTTTTGATATGCCTGAGGGGGTTGAATTGATCCTTTTTGCATTTTGTCGTGAGCTATTTACAGTGGCTGGTGAGAGAGCTCAACTTGTTGCAAAATCTCATTGATCGAGCCAATGAGAAGGGATGGCGCAAAGAATATCCTTCAATCATATCTAAGTATTGATCATGTTTTGAGATTTTGCTTATGTATTGAATGTGAGCATTTTGCAGAATTTTATGAAAGTACTCATTTTCCACGTATGACATGCTATTCTCCGTTCGCTCTCCTTTGAATATCCTTCAATCATATCTAAGTATTGATCATGTTTTGAGATTTTGCTTATGTATTGAATGTGAGCATTTTGTGGAATTTTATAAAAGTACTCATTTTCCACGTACGACATGCTCTTCTCCGTTCGCTCTCCTTTGAAGCTCTAGGACCAAATTGTTTTTGTATTGAGGTATGTAAGCCTCGGTGACATGGGAGTGTAAAAGTTGACAAAGTTGTTCAATATCGTTGTTTTGATTGTTCCAATAATTATAGAGGTATTAAATTGTTACAATAAAGGTTTGTGAAAGAGAAATTGAGCATGGGCTAAGAATGGTGACAATGGTATCAGAGAATGAGTTTGGGTTTATGCATGGTAGATCGACTTTGGAACCAATCTATTTGTTAAGGAGAGTAGTAAGTAGTTGGAAAAAATGACCTTCACATGATTTTCATAGATTTAGAAAAACCATAAGATAAGGTGCCTAGAGACGTTATATAGTGGGTCTTGGGGAGAAAAATGTGACAAAAGGGAATTGATTTGTTTAAGGATATGTATGAACGTTCAATATTATTAGATCCCCAACTAGAGAAACAAGCGAATCCCCAATCACAATGGGTCCGATTGCACCAAGGGTCCACTTTGAGTCTAACTTATTTGGCTTAGTTATAGATGAATTGACTAGATATATTCTGGATGCTATCCCATGGTGTATGGTGTTTGCGGATGATATTGTTTTAGTAGATGAAACTACAAGAGGTGTTAATGCTAAAAATTTCAAGCTTGCAAAGAAGCATTGAAGTAAAAAAGATTTAGGATCAATGAGTGTACTAACATGGAATGTAAGTTCAATGGTGTCAAAGTGCTAGTGTTTGATAGAGTGACCCTCCAAAATTAGGAGTTTTCAAGAAGGGAGCGTTTTAATTATCTTGGCTCAATTGTTAGAGTAAAAGTTTGATTGGTCAAGTGATGGAGTGCTTCAGGAGTCTTGTGTGACCGCAAGACACCCACAAAGTTGGAGGGGAAGTTCACTGTACCGCCATAAGGCCAGTCATGTTATATAGCATGGAGTGTTGGGCTTTTAAGAATCAACATGCGAGTAAGAATGTAAGATGAGTGGAACTGGAACGAGAATATTGAGATGGATGGTTTGACTTTGAGAGATGGAATAAAAGACTAAAACATTCGTGGGATGGCAAGGTTATTGGAAATTTTCCCACATCAGTTAATTATCACCTTGAAAACTAGTATATGAGCTTTGACGGCCTCTCCTCTCATTGCCAATTGGTTTAAGATAAGGTGAGAGAATACATTAAGGTGGTTTTGACATGTCTATCGTAGATCGGTTTATGCGGTAGTTAGAAAGAGTGATATGGTTACGGTAGATGGTAGCGCTAAGAGTAGGGGAAGACCAATATTGATGCAGTTGTTCGTAAAGGCCTAGGTTTCTTGGATATCGCGGAACACAATGTGCTCAACATATCTCAACGGATACAACGGATTCATGTAGCCGACCCCAATTGATTGGGACTTAAAAGACTTAAGGCTGGGATTTGTTATTTTGCAATGGTCACATAGCAGCTTCAACATCTGAAGTGCTTTCTATTTTGGAGAGGAGTTCTACCATCTAATTGTTCAGTTGTGGAGAGAGGGTGGTCTTAGGGTTGGAAAGTTGGAGGCATTTACTCAAGCTTTGTGAGTTAACTGTCTTTGAAGTTGAACACATGAGCATTGATTACTAGACAGTGTGGTGGTCAAAGTGGTTGGGGATGTTTTTTCTGCTACTGCCCAGGAAGTTTTGAATCGGGTGACGGGAATGAATTGTTGGAACAATGTCTGGTGCAGAGAGAAGCTTGATTGGGTTTCCCTTCTCTTTATTGGTATTTGAATGATAAGGCAATGGTGGTTGATTATTGCAGAATATGGTGGTTTCTCAAAGTACCGTGGTTTGTGGGAAAATCGATTTTTCCTTCAATCTCTAATGCCCTATGATAGGAGCCTATGGAAGGGGCTTTGAAGTGGTTGGGGATGATTTTTCCGCTACTACCTGGGTTTTTTCTGAAACGGTTGACGGGGATGAATTTTTCGAGTAAGGTCTGGTGCAGGTTGAAGCTTGTGGCGTGTTTCCCTTCCCTCTTTTTTTCTGAAGATGATTGTTTAAGGCAGTGGTGGGTTGGTAGTTTTGGAAGGAGGGTGATCTAATAGTTTCTGGATATGTTTTTAAATGGAAGCTTGCAATATCGTGATCTAAGAGTTGTCTTGTCTTCATGAGTGTTCATGTGGAGTGGCTAGTAATTTATTATTGACAGTGCATGTGAAGAAACAAAGTGGGAGGTCATTTAGTGATCTTGTTACTCCTTGTTAGCCTGTTTGGGATGCGTTGTGTTTCCCCTAGTGATGTTGGACTCCATCCATAGTTGAAGTGGGAAGGAGATGGGAAAGTTAGAAAAAACAGCTCGGGTTCTGACTCTTTTAATTACATTTAAGTTTGATGGGTCGATTGGAATTTTGGAGCTTTTGATGGAATTGGCGCACCTGATTAAGGTTTACTCTGTACAGTTGGACAACGGGGCTGTTGAATTCATGCCTTCCGCAACTTGGCACATTCTACCGTCTTTTGAATGGAGTGAAGGTGCATAAGCTGCCTTGGGGCCCACACATTTGTTTCTCTTTGAACTTGGGTAGCGTCACATTTATTGGAGTTGAGAACCTCCCATATTGAGTTTTTAGAGTTTTAGGTGACCTTTTTTTTAGAGTTTTCAGATGCTGGTTGTTGAATGCCATGGGTACTGTTTTGCAGCCATTATGTACAACAGTATACTTTTTTTTTTATCACGACAACAGTATACTTGGTAACTTATGTGTTTCACAAAATCTTGAGTGCAAGAATCTTAGTCCTTACGTGGTCTAGTTAATGCCAGGTCTAGTTATGTAGTATGACCTATATGTTTCATTTTAGTTTGCTTGGCAAAATTCGTTCCTCAAGTTCTTCTTAAGTACTATAATATTAGTGATAGCCTTGCAATAACAAGTGGATCCTAGTATCCTACCCATATGAAGTGTGTGAATGAAAATTATGTGCAATGCTCTGGCTTCTCTACTGATACTGCAGATCCCGTATCCATCATCGAGTGCGGAGTTCGGAGTGGCACGATGGTTGGTTCATAACTGAGCAAGGAATTTTACTAGCATTTATTTGTGAACTGGCAGGCATGTCCTTCAATTATTTGCAATGGTTAAAACTCTTAGGTGACCAGTATGTCAACAGAAAAAACATTAAGCATCATTGTCTCCTTAACTTGTTTCATCCTTTACATTAGACGAGTACCTTAAAAAAAAGCAGCTACTTCAGACGCCATCTGAACAGTCAAGACTATTGCTTGAAATTCCAAATGTAATTGCAGATGAAGTAGAGGAGGAAGCTAGACTGCAGGAGGGAACTAATGCCTCCCCAAAATCAATTTTTTGGGAGGCAATAGAAATTTCTAGTCATGATTTAGAAACAAATCAGATTCTGTCAACCCAAAACTCTGACAGTGCTGATGCAGCAGGTGCGTCATTGACATAAGTTCATCTGTTTGCCTTCTCATCTCTTGCTATACATGTTTTCGATCAGTTAAGGTCGCACTTGGTTGTCACATGAAAACATATAGGTGCGCACGTCTGTTTCCAAAGCTTTTGCAAGTTCACATCTTTAGATCTAAAATACAGTCTAGTCGTTTCATAAAGAGAGGAGATAGGATCAGATAGTTTTGGTTTTTTATACGAGTTGGACTGACTTGGAAAATGATTTGTTTGATACTTGGGTTTCTTCTTTTAGTAGATTAACCTCTATTCTAATTCTTTGGGTTTCAAATCAAATCAGTTCACAACTTCAAATGCATTAAAGTTGTGGAAAAATAAACTGCCTCTTGTATTTTTTCTCTCTTGAATCTCAATTACAATTCTAGTTTCTTAGGCACCTTAAAGCTGTTTTCTAGTGACAAAAATAGTCCTGAAATGGGTTCTGTGATTACTTTATCCAATGGAGTATTAGTGACTATGAAGTCAGTGAAGTTGGAAGAAGATTGCGAAAGATTTTTTTAAGAAACTTGATTTGAAGCCTTTAAGTCAGATTTTGCTTCTTCACCTGCCCCCGTAGCAGCAGAACCGATCAGGAGTTCACCATTTCTTTAGAGTAGGCTATGGACGTCTTTTCCACCATAATGCTTGGGGTTTCTACAGGTGTTAAATGAATGTCTTCCTGGTGTTGGTCTTGTCCCATGTCTTCTGTAGGCTTTACTGGCCGCTACCATCAAGAATTACTTATGAGTGATCTGGTTCGTTAGTTGTAAATCCACTGAACTCATGTCCCTAGTTTGCCATGTAGTTAGTCCTACGCTTAGATAGAAAGAAGCACCTTGATGAGGCACTTATTAGTGGATGGGACTAACTGCGGAAACTTCTTATGTGTTTGGGATCTGGGACAACAATTCCTGGAAAAAAGAGATCTTTTGTTGTTGGGCTATGCATCGGTGCATATCTGAGTATCATCAGCGACTATTGTTTGATGAACTAGCACACCTTGGCTCGAATGTGGATAACTATACCACATGTCTTGGTTCTAATCTAGTACATGGAGCCAGATGGGTAAGAGTTGAGGGGGAGAGGCAATTCGTGGTGCTTCATAGCCAAGAACATGAGATGTGCTTTTAGTTATTTGTTAATTAGGTCGGAGGTACTTTTGCCTTTTTAGTTCTTAGGGTTGCATTGTGAATAATTATTGGAATCCTTTTTGTAATTGGTTGAGTTCAATACAATGAAGCGTGAGTACGGGTACAGGTGATATAGTGCAAAGAAGAAGAGAACAACTGTGTTGCTGATTAAGATGATGAATAATACAACCCTCTAAATATAAAAACATAATGTTGCCCTAGAAGGCATATTGACCATCCGAATTCCTACCCTCAAGAAAAAAGATTCGGAATCTAGGCCTAAAACAGAGAGATAAAAAAGATACATTCGTAACGAATTAAATCCTTCTGTAGGCACATCCATAGGGAAGGGGTCAGTACGAGTTAAATCCTCTTTGGCTATAGGAGCAGCTTTGGGAGGAAGAGTAAAATATGTTAGGCACTCAAGGAATGTGACATGCCTAGATACATACAGCTTTTTGGTCACAGCATTCTTACACTGATAGCCTTTTTATTAATGTCATATCCCAAGAAGTCACATAAGATGCAATGAGCACTCAGCTTAGTGCGATCTTTCTTGGGGAGAAGGAGAAAACAACTAGAACCAAACAAATGAAGGAGATAGTTGTTGGGAACCTAACCATAGAGTCCCTTATAAGGGGAACTATGTGAGAGAAGGGACCTGACCATATAGTCAACTACCTGGGAGAAGAGGGTGGGTATCCAGTTTAGAAGATAGGCTGCAATGAATACAACTTCTCCATAGAACATAGAAGGAATAGAGGACGACATCAATATTGACCTAACAGTGTCAAGAAGGTGATGATGCTTTCTTTCAAGCCTACCATTTTTTACAGGAGTTTCGGAATAAGAAGATTGACAAATAGTCCCATGTGTATCTGATAATCCAACAAACTCTTTAAGAAAATATTTTCCACTCAAATAAGAACCAAGAATTTTAATAGATGCAGAAAATTCTGTTTGAACCAAAGCATGAAAGTACGATAAATCTAAAAAAAAACTCATTTGTGCATCATCATGTAAACTCATGAATACCTACTATAATCAACAAACGGGACATAAAGAACAGAACCACCTCTAGTGGCAATCGGGGATGAACCCCATAAATCAATAAGAAAATCTGAAAAGGAGAAGTAGAAACAGATGTATTTTTTTAAAGACCAAAGCGGACATTTTTGCTGACTTACTACCACTGCATTCAGAAATCTCATTAACATAAATTTTGCCAAAAGACTTGACTTAAACCAAAAGTTTTAGACGCTCACTAGACAAATGTGTTAACCTAGGATGCCAAAGATAAAAAAGGGGATGGCAAAAGGATGACGCAGCAATGGAAAAAAGGCTCTGTCGGGGTATGCAAGCTTTCAAAGATCACTAAATCACGGCCTATCCCAATCTGCTACTTGGACAACCCCCCCACCCCCTCCCCTTCCCGGGAGCCAAGACAAGACAATTGGCTAATTGAAAGTAGGCTTTAGGATGATTGAGGAACGCAAAAGACATTGGAAATATATGATAAAGGGGATGAAGTAGAGAGGATGGAATCAATAGAAACAACATCATAGGGTTCCATTTGCAGTGGCAATACTAATAGGAGAAGCAGGAGAAACACAATGACTAAGAAGAGACAAATTAGGGGTCATATGATGAGAAGAGCCAAAATTATATATCCAAGTGGGTAGGTAATATACATGTAGGAACCATGCAAAATTGATTGAGTAGTAGTCATGGCAGAAGCCTGGGAGGAATCCCCCCGAGTGGCTGCCTAAGGAAGATTATGAGATTTCAGGTTTTACGATAGGCCTGCAGTGAATATGGTGTGGTGGTATATGTGGAAAAGGCACATATATATTTTGGGGTGTGTATGTGTGTGCTATGAAAGTAGAGAAGGTAGAGAAAGAGAAGGATAATGGAAGGAAAAAGAAGATAGAGGGGTATAAAATTCATTTTGCAGCTTCCATCAGCGGAGCGAGCGTCGCACTTTATTCCAAAGCCACATGAAGCATGAAGTGCTCCAGACCAAAACTTGAGGGGCCGAAAAGAATTTTCCCTTGTATAATTTCGCTCTGCTGAACTAACTTATCGAAAAATTAGTTTCAGTTTTCTGGGGAAAGTTATTATTGGTACAAATACTGTTATGCTTCTTTTGTGTCTTGGTCTTGTTAATCATCAATGTTTTAATGTATATGGGTGGAGCTTCTTATACAACATCTTATATTTGTTGCACATCTCTTTTGTAGCTTCAGGGTCTGCAGATGTGGTCACTGCGTCCACAGTTACTCTCTGTGATTCACCTCAAGCCAGAGAAGAAAACAGATATTTCAGCAGTGGAGGTGTATCTAACAGAAAGCAAGAAGGTCAATATGTTTCTCGTCCACGTTTTTCCCTTTTGTGCTGATTCGTCGTTCTATTAATAAACAATTTAGGGACTGCCTTTGGCTTCATTTTCTTTGAGTTAATAGTTTTGGTAGTTCATGAGTTCAGATTGAGAAACATATAATGAGTGATCAACATCTCCAAAATAATAGTCTAATACGGCTTTGTTCTTGGGGGAGCAACCTGAGATAGGATTTGAAGTAATGAAATAATGAGTCCTTGGCTTTGGGAAATTTACATTAGTAGGAAACCAACATACCCACTAGGTTTTCGTGCTCACGAGCACACAACGGTAACTGCTATTAGAGCAGTTGATTGTTGATTATTTGTTTGTTAACTTTGTTTAAGATTTAACAATAAGACCCTGCTTAGGGTAGTCAACACTAAAGATACAGTAAAGCTATTGGTACCGACGGGTACCATACTGAAAATGGACCGACGGTCGCTCCGGGCCACCGGTCGGCCAATACAAACCTTCCAAAAATTCTTAAAAAAAAAAAAACGATGGGGCCTACGCGAGAATCAACGGCATCCGATGTGTGTAGGTGCTCAATCCAAACACCCTATTTTTTCGTGTGTGTTTGTGTGTGTATATATATATATATATGTATGTATGTATATATATATATGTATGTATATATATATATGTACGTATGTATACAGGCTGTCGGTCCATTTTCAGTATGGTACCCATCGGTACCAGTAGCACTACTCCTAAAGATATTTTCTTATGGAGGTCGAGTTGCCTTGAGCCAAACCAAATTAAGCTTGTCTCCTGATCAAGTAGAGCTGGCTACATAAATCCGATTTGTCATCTGGTTTCTTTGTGGGCTATATGTTCACTTAGATTCAACAAATTCGTATCCTTGATATGGCATTGCATGTCAATTTAGGTCGGCATTATTGTAACAACCCCTTTCTCTGTGCACAGTTCCCAATAAGTTCTCTCCAATTATAACACTTATTTATCTATTTATCTCTCTCCCCTCATTACCCCAAAACCTCCCTCAAAACCCAAACCAAACAGAGCCTTAGACTCTATTCGCTTTGGGTCTCTAAAACCAAACTCTCTTTCTGCGTATGGTCCCCTTAAGTTTTTTCTCTAATATTACTTTCATTTTTCTAGGCCTGCCTTCTCTGATGCCATTTGGCTTTGATTTGGGGGCATGGTTCTACAACAAAACGTGCCGGTAGCTCCTCGGTTCTCGGTTTGGCCAAGATTGCCATCCCTACTTCTTAAATTCTCATTAAAAAAAAACACACCTAAAATATTAGAGGAGGGGATTTCGTTCCCTTCATTTCAGAGTTTTTCGAAACCAATTTGGCACCTAAATGAAGTCTTGCAATATTAGAGGAGGGGATTTTGTAAAAAAAAAAAAAACCCAATCTAGAAACAAACAATAAGAGAGTATAATACTTGGTAAAGGAGGAGGAGGAGAGAGGCAGTGGAGGAGGTGGAGAGAAGCAGTGGGGAAACCCTAACTTTGAAGTCGGCGTTTGTAACTCTATATCGTGTCTATCGACTATCGACAATATACAGGAGTAGTAACATTTAAATTATACATATACCCCTAAAATATATAATATTAAAGAATAGACCCCCAAAGTATTAATAATTACATTTTGACCTCAAGTTCGCGAGCCTAACCAAGCCGAATAATATTAGGCTCAGGTTCGGCTCATTTATGGAACGAGCCTAAAATGGAGGTTTAGGTTTAGTTCGTTTAGTAGATGAGTCAAATTCGAACGAGTCTTTACCGAGCCGAGCCTTGAACAATTCGCGAATGGCTCAGTTCATTTACAGCCCTAGATGCATCCAACATCAATAAATGATCGTTCTGATTAGAGAATGTAGAACACTGGGCAGGAGAGCAATTGCAAGAGGAATAAAAAACGATGATACCTGTGAGCACACGCCCTGGAAAATTCTATTTTTGGGTATAAAATCGAGTGCGCCCTTTTTTGGAAAAGCGCGGTGAAACGCTTCACTTCAAAGTCGCCACTCGGGTTTTGCGGCATGCACCCAAGGAACCGCCCATACCCCCAATGATTGGGAACTAGATGGGTTATGTTATGTTGTATTACTTTCATTTTTCTATCTCTCTCTACTCATTAACCCAAAAAGCTCATTCAAAACCCAAACCAAACAAAGCCTCATGACTCTTCGTAATCTTTTTCTTGATGTCATTAATACGTCAATCATGGTTCTTGTGATACAATCCACTAGACAAATCCTTGACCTGGCTCATTTTGTAAATCACAAACGTAGAACTGGCAGTATCTCTGTCATGTCACATAGTTAAGGTACTTTCGCAGTTTATTGAGCACAGTTCACTTGTTCATGTACCACGACAATCGAATGTTTGTTTTAAGCACCTGCAGGGTGGTAGCTTGTCATTTCTAATTCATTTTCCTGAATACATGTTAAAAGTAGTCCGTGAATGGTAAGACATGTTCATGTACAAGTTCGAACTTTGGAACTTTGTGTTGGTGGTTCATTTGATGCAGATGATCTGCCTGCTCAATTTTCCGAACAACAGCAGATACATCACAGAAAGTTGGAAGAATCAAAGAAAGCTGGCAGAATGGTTGATAAGCAGATTGTGGCTACTCAGGTGATTGAAGTACTTGACGATGATAGTGAGGAAGATGAAGACCACCCTGGTTGTGGAGACCTGAGTCTCAATGATCAGCACCCTGGTGGAATGATATGGCACTATAAGGATCCCAGGGGAATTGTGCAGGGGCCCTTTTCGGTGGAATCACTGAAATGTTGGAGGGATGCTAACTACTTCCCTCCAGAATTCAAGGTTTGGAAGATAGGTCAAACGCAAGATGAAGCAGTCTTACTGACTGACGTGCTTCTCCGGATGTTTTCCAATTGTCCGAATTCAGTTGAGTGACCCATACATTTCAGGATTCAATAATCCCAACTGTTGAGTGTTCTTTGAAAGTTGTATTGTGCATTTCGTCCGAATTCAGTTGAGTGACCCATACATTTCAGGATTCAATAATCCCAACTGTTGAGTGTTCTTTGAAAGTTGTATTGTGCATTT
>BPLS01031351.1:67106-86457 GCA_019656275.1 Rhododendron kiyosumense
GGTCCGAATTGAATTCGCCAAGAATTTCTGGTTGCAAAGGTTGGATCCTCAAAATTGCTGGTGTAATCTAAATTCGTTGTTTCAATGTTTCCAGTTGACATGGCTTTGAAATTGAGACTGTTTCTGGCTGACTGCACAGACTTGTGATACCCGCCGACGGAACTGCCATCCACCTTTATTATAAAAGGGTCCAACTATTTGCTATTGCAAATTTACTATACGTAGCCTGTTTTAAAATAGATCACTTTCTGACAAAAATGCTCTTAAAAAAATGGACAAAAATACTCTTTAAGATTACTAAACACAACCTATCCATCTTCCTCCCTCCCTCCCACGTGTCCACCATAACCGCCACTGGTTCCTTCCTCTCTCCTAGTTCCCACCATAACCATCGGTTCCAAGCTCCACATCCCATCTAAACTTGGCCACACTATATCAAACCCAATTCAAGAGAGGGAGAAGGAAGGAGAAGGGATTGTTCAACGTCGCCCGCGCTGAAAAGAAGATCAATTTCCCCTAAATATTTGATAGCTCCTATGTTCGATTGAACCAAAAAGATACAGATCCAACAAAGCTGAAACGAAGAACGATGAAATTTTTTTGAACAATAATTTTTTATATTGATTATAGTTTCAAATCCAAAAATCTGAAACCCGTAAGCTTTTTCAGGTTTTAAAACTCAAATGTGACATATTTTTCGGATTTTCAAGTATGAATTGTCCATCGTGCATTATCAAAATGCGTGATGTCAATTGCGAATGTGAGAAATGTGTTTTTACAAAAAAATAAAAAAT
The DNA here is from genome assembly GCA_019656275.1 of Rhododendron kiyosumense. Taxonomy (NCBI): domain Eukaryota; kingdom Viridiplantae; phylum Streptophyta; class Magnoliopsida; order Ericales; family Ericaceae; genus Rhododendron; species Rhododendron kiyosumense. The sequence continues at coordinate 67,901 of BPLS01031351.1, forward strand.
GACGCATCTTGAAGTTGCGTTATAAAGGTTCATTTTTTTCTCTACAAAATCCCCTCCTCTAATATTGCAAGACTTCATTTTGGTGCCGAATTGGTTTCGAAAACTCTAAGATGAAGGGAACGAAATCCCCTCCTCTAATATTTTAGATGTGTTTTTTTTTTTTTTTAATGAGAATTTAAGAATTAGGGATGGCAATCTCGACCGAACCAATGGGTACCTGAACAGTAACCGCTTTTTTTTTCCCGAACCATAATCAAAATTATCCCCGTGTCCAATTACTTCACAGCCCGATTAATTTGGCCCGGCTCCAATAACTTCACAGCACTTGCGCAAGAGTCCATGTACCATTCGGAGGGCTTTATAATGTAGGGCATCATCGTTTTTGATTCCTTTTCGAATTACTAGCCTGCCCAGTGTTCTGCATTCTCTAATCAGAATGACCATTAATATTATATATTTTAGGGGTATATGTATAATTTAAATGTTACTACTCCTGTATATTGTCTTTAGTCGATAGACTCGATATAGAGTTACAAACGCCGACTTCAAAATTAGGGTTTCTCCACCGCTTCTCTCCACCTCCTCCACTGCCTCTCTCCGCCTCCACCTCCTCCACCACCTCTATCCTCCTCCTCCACTGTCTCTTTCCTCCTCCTTTAACAGGTACTATACTCTCTTATTGTTTGTTTCTAGATTGGGGGTTTTTTTTTTTCCCAACAAAATCCTCCTCCTTTAATATTGAAAGACTTCATTTAGGTGCCAAATTAGTTTCCAAAAACTCTAAGATAAAGGGAACGAAATCCCCTCCTCTAATATTTCAGCTGTGTTTTTTTTTTTTTAATGAGAATTTAAGAAGTAGGGATGACAATCTCGACTGAACCGATACGTACCTGAACTGTAACCATTTTTTTTTTCCGAAACCATAACCGAAATTTTCCGCTGGTCCAATAATTTCACAGCCCTTGCGCAAAAGTCTATGTACCATTCGAAGAACTTTATCATGTAGGGCATCATAGTTTTTTATTCCTCTTGCAATTGCTAGTGTGCCCAATGTTCTACATTCTCTAATAAGAATGACCATTTGTTGATGCTGGATGTATCTTGGGCTGTAAATGAACTGAGCCATTCATGAACTGTTCGAGACTCAGCTCGGTAATGGCTCGATTGAGTTCAACTCGTCTACAAAACAAACTAAACCTAAACCTCCATTTTAAGCTCATTCCATAAATGAGCCGAACCTCAGCCTAATAGTATTCGGCTCTGTTAGGCTCGCGAATTTGAGATCAAAATGTAATTATTAATACTTTGGTGGTCTGTTCATTAATATTATATATTTTAGGGGTATATGTATAATTTAAATGTTACTACTCATGTTTATTGTTGATAGTCAATAGACTCGATATAGAGTTACAAACGTCGACTTCAAAGTTAGGGTTATGTAGACACCACAATCTGGATCTCCCGATTGTTTTACTTTATTTTTCGGTTTCTTGTTTCCCTTATGATGAATCAAATCAAAAGCAGTCTTGAGAATGAAAATGTTTGAACTTGGAGTGAGTGGAGCCCCTTTCTAAACCCCAAAACTCTAAGTCAAAACCCTGACCCAGGTTTGGATCATCGCGCGACGAACTGGTTCCCTCGCGCGGTGATTCTGGCTGCCAGGTGTTGGTCAAAGTCAAAGCCTTGACTATTGACCAGCGCGCAGTTGGCAGGATCATCGCGCGATGGTCAGCGCCTGTCCCTTTCACCTTTTTCCAGCTGGATTTTGTGATGATCAGGAGTGCACAGGGCTGTGTAACCTCGTTTTCGTCGACAGTACAACGTTTTGCAGGGCTTGGCTTGCATCACCCCTGCCCCCTCTCCCATCACCTTTTGCACCCCTCTTTTCCACTAAGCAACCACAACCAGCCTTGTTGGCTGGTTGTAAGGCCTTGTGCACTACCAACCAAGCACTCTCCCCCTGCTAAGGGTTACAAAAACTCAAGCAAAAATCTATACAAGCCTCTAGTACACTTATTCTTGCCACCTTCATACACTCATTTCTCCTCCACTGCCACCTTATTCAAACCTTGTTCATACCACTCAAAGCAAAGGTATAATTTACTTTCTACTTGCTATTTTGATCTCTGAGGGGGGTTGGCAGGGCCAAGGCTGGCAATCAATACCAGTCCTGGCCCTAAAGTCAGCAGGGTTACAAGAACCATGCACCGACCTTCCTACGCGTGATGGACTCACTTAATCGCTCGATGGTCCATATTATCGCGCGAAAGTCCTCGTGGGGATAGGAAGTTGGTTGTTTTCTTTTTCTTACAATATTATGGAATGTTGTGAAGCATGTTTGGTGTTATTTCACTATTTTGCATGCTAAAACCAGTTAGTTTAGTTTAAATTACTTATTTATTTGCTTTGGAGTTCTCTTGGGTTGCTTTTGAACTTGTCTCAGAGCCCCAGGCATGCAAGAGCAATTCCTAGAAGTCCAGTCAGATCATCGCGCGTTAATCTCACTTTATCGCGCGACGGTATGGCGATTTCCAGAGATTGCCTGTGCATGGGCAACTTGGTCCCTGACCTTTGTTTTAGCACCCTCACTGTTTAAGGGTTGAATGTTATTCGTGTTTATCTTGTTTGTAATAATTATTTACTTTCAGTACATATAAACTACTTGGTTTGCCTCCTGGGTGAGCATTGGTCCTTCCAAAGCCCAGAGGGGAATAAAGTTCAGTCTGTTGATGGGATGTCAACCCTCGCGCGATGGTGGACTTGCATGCAGGAAGATCCATGTATGCAAGTTGGCCATTGTTTGCTTTAAACTCATATTAGGGTACTATTTGATATCCTGTCATAGTTCTGAACATTGTTTCATTTATTTCCCAATATTTCATGACATTGTTTCTGTCACGCCCTCGATTTTTAACATAAATACAAATGATTTCCATAAATAAACTTCGCCATAATCCTTACGATAGCCAAAATAATATAGAATTCCCAAAATGATACACCTTTGGCTCCGAGGCCCAAATTAACATAAGTGCTGAATATTCGAGAGTTAAGGATTACAATATTCCATAGTCAAAAGATCTACGAATAAAGTTACAAATACATCTTCAAAAGAAATTTACAAAGATGCTTAAGTAACTCTTCGATGTTGGCTTTCAAAACAATGATCACATCCAAGCAATCTAAGCATGCATGCTATTGCCCTGCGTTGGTACCTGAAAATGATAATAGGCTTGAGCTACACTAGCTCAGTAGGAAATTCTACGCTAGCATTATATGCAAGAGAAATGCAAGAATGATCACAAGGCAAGAACGGGATATAGACCACACGATAAGCAATAACCAAGGATTAACAATCCAATGTACCCGATACGAAATTTGGTAAACCCCTCAACCTCCAATCATATCAATTTCCCATGTGTCCAATGTCACCTCACGTTATGTGTCATGAGCTAAAGCTCCTGCCGGGCTAATTATGGGACCCCGATATCCCCTGCCAAGCACCCACCTAGAAGGTTAGGCCTTGAGTGTTCAATATGAGCGTTAGCTCCTGCCAGGCTAATTATGGGACCCTGATATCCCCTGCCAGGCACCCACCCGTCGATGGGCCCCGAATGTTCTCGTTGTGTCGGTAAATGTCCAAGAATCTCGTAACTCACATAAGGTGTCATTTCAATTCAATTCAATTCAAGCGAAGCTCATGCGTTAATCAATGTCGAAATTTATCGAACAAGGACAAGGGATGCAAAGGACACACAACGAACTCAAGGAATAAGATTAACAATATTATGAAGTGATTTGGTGATGTCTAGAACAAGTTAGAAATGATCGGGAGCCAAAACAATGGAGTTTGAAGCAAAGAACCATGGCTGGAATAAGCTACTGTTGTATAGATACTGCGAATTCCAGTATCTATACAACAGGGGCTATAAACGGTCCAGAGAGCATTGTATCGATACTGATTAATTCAGTATCGATACGACAGTAGCTAAGAGCAGTCCAGAGGTTCCTGTATCGATACTGAGCAGAGCAGTATCGATACAAACGGGTGTTCGCCCAGATTTTCTGCAGATTTCGGCGATTCCAACAACAACAACAACAATAACAACAACAACAACCAAAGACACGATTTAAGGCTAGAAAACACTTCTAATACATATATTGAGAGGTAGAATCCCTACCTCGAGGTCGAAGAACGAAACCCACAAGGATACGAGCCCTAGCTTTTTCGAAAACCTTGATTCGAACGAAATACGACTCCCCCGAGCTCAAACCAATGTGGTACGGACCACCTTACGCGTAGAGGATGAAGGTTTGAAGGTTATTTTGGTGGGTTTAGAGAGTAATTTGGAGAGAGAGCAAGAGAGAGGGAGAGAGACCGAGAGAAAGAGAGAGAGCCGGTGAGGGAGTGAGGGAGAAAATAATCTCCTACTCTCTCACCCTCCTATATATACCCAATAATATGCTAATTACACATTGTACCCTTCCACAATCAATTCTAACACTTTAGCCCAAAATCACATAAACACAATTATTTCATATTTCTCCACTTATAAACATTAAACTTAATTCAATTAAATACGGGTCTCTACAGTTTCATTTATTTCCCAATATTTCATGGCATCCATACTATTATTTACTCCCTCCGTCCCATTTTCATTGTCCATTATTCCTTTTTCACTTTTTTGTCTCTTGCGTATATCTTTCAATCTATAATATTTTTCATGATTTTGACATCTTTGTATTATAGAACAAATTGAAATCTATCAAATAAGATCCATATTGCATATTTTTGGAGATTCACATTGAAAGATATAAGCGATTGAAAACTGCACGAACATCAAAAAAGGACAATGAAAATGGGACGGAAGGAGTATCACAATCCTGCAAACTGTTACAGTTTTAAATCCCTAATTAATTGTTTCCCCGCCCTAATTGGTTAAAAATTGATTAATAAAAGAAGAATCACGAGCTTTCAAAATGCCTAAGTAGAGACCGATCTCCGGATTGGGCGAGAGGGGTGCCATAAAACCCTTCCCCTCTCATAACCTGGCTTCCGAACCCAGAGATGGTTATGACGGACTGGTGCTTTCACTTTTTCAAATCAAAACAGCGCGGCAAGTGCTTTAAAATACGGTTCCTTGGGTGTCGGACCTTCAAACCCGAGTGGCGACTCTGTATTTTTGCGAGCACTTGTCGTCCAGCTAAGCGCTCCCTTGAACCGGCATTTAGAAAGGAACGGAATCCTTTCTAAAGGGCACGCTGCCAACAGGTTTCTCCACCACTTCTCTCCACTTCCTCCATTGCCTCTATCCGCTGCCTCTCTCTGACACCTCCACTGCCTCTCTCCGCCTCCTCTACCAGGTATTATACTCTCTTATTGTTTGTTTCCAGATTTGGTTTTTTTTTTTCTTCTACAAAATCCCCTCCTCTAATATTGCCAGACTTCATTTAGGTGCCAAATTGGATTCGAAAAACTCTGAGATGAGGGAACGAAATCCCCTTCTCTAATATTACAGATGTGTTTTTTTTTCAATGAGAATTTAAGAAGTAGGGATGGCAATCATGACCGAACCGATGAGTACTTGACCTATAACCGTTTTTTTTCCCCAAACCATAACCAAAATTTTCCCCAGGTCTAATAACTTCACAGCTCGGTTAACTTGCCTCGGGCCCAATAACTTCACAGCCCTTGCACAATAGTCCATGTACCATTCGGAAGGCTTTATAATGCAGGGCATCATCATTTTTGATTCCTCTTCCAATTACAAGCATGCCCAGTGTTTTGCATTCTCTAATCAGAATGACTATTTGTTGGTGTTGGATGCATCTAGGGCTGTAGATGAATTAAGCCGTTCGCGAACTATTCGAGACTCGGCTCGGTAAAGACTCATTCGATTTTGACTCGTCTACTAAATGAAATGAACTTAAACCCCCATTTTAGGCTCATTCCATAAATGAGCCGAACCTGAGCCTAATAGTATTCGGCTCGGTTAAGCTCGCGAACTTGAGGTCAAAATGTAATTATTAATACTTTGGGGGTCTATTCATTAATATTATATTTTTAGGGGTATATTTATAATTTAAATGTTACTACTCTTGCATATTGTCGATAGTTGATAGACTCGATATAGAGTTATAAACGCCAACTTCAAAGTTAGGGTTTCACCACCGCTTCTCTCCGCCTCCTCCACTGCCTCTCTCCGCCACCTCCGTCGGCTCTCTCTGCCTCCTCCACCGCCTCACTCCGCCACCTCCACCGCCACTCTCCGCCTCTTCCATTGCCTCTCTCCTCCTCATCTACCAGGTAATATATTCTCTTATTGCTTGTTTTCCGATTGGGTCCCTACTCTGATATTGCAAGACTTCATGTAGGTGCCAAATTGGTTTCGAAAAACTCTGAGATGAAGGGAACGAAATCCCCTTCTCTAATATCTCAGATGTGTTTTTTTTTTAATGAGAATTTAAGAAGTAGGGATGGCAATCTCGACCAAACCGATAGGTACCTGAACTAGAACCGCTTTTTTTTTTTCCGAACCATAACCGAAATTTTCCCTGGATCCAATAACTTCACAGTCCGATTAACTTGGCCCGGGTCTAATAACTTCAATGCCCTTGCGCAAGAGTCCATGTACCATTCAGAGGGCTTTATAATGTAGGGTATCATCGTTTTTTATTCCTCTTCCAATTACTAGCCTGCCCAGTGTTGTGCATTCTCTAATCAGAACGAATATTTATTGATGTTGGATGCATCTAGGGCTATAAATGAATTGAGCCGTTCGCGAATTGTTCGATGCTTGGCTCGGTAAAGGCTCGTTTGTGTTCGACTTGTCTACTAAACGAACTGAACCTAAACCTCCATTTTAGGCTCGTTCCATAAATGAGCTGAACCTGAGTCTAATAGTATTCAGCTCGGTTAGGCTCGCGAACTTGAGGTCAAAATGTAATTATTATTACTTTGGGGGTCTATACATTAATATTATATATTTTAGGAGTATATGTATAATTTAAATGTTACTACTCCATTATATTATCGATAGTGGATAGACTCGATGTAGAGTTACAAATGCCGACTTCAAAGTTAGGGTTTCTCCACCGCATCTTTCTGCCTCCTCCACTGCCTCTCTCCGTCACCTCCACCGCCTCCTCAACCACCTCTCTCCACCACCTACATTACCTTTCTCCGCCTCTTCCACCGCCTCTCTCCGCCTTCTCCACTGCCTCGCTCCTCCTCCTCTACCAAGTACTATACTCTTTTATTGCTTGTTTCCAGATAGGGTTTTTTTTTTCTACAAAATCCCCTCCTATAATATTGCAAGACTTCATTTAGGTGCCAAATTGGTTTTGAAAAACTCTTAGATGAAGGGAACGAAATCCCCTCCTCTAATATTTTAGATGTGTTTTTTCTTTAATGGGAATTTAAGAAGTAGGGATAGCAATCTCGACCGAAACCGTTGGGTATCAGAACTGTAACCGCTTTTTTTTCCTAAATCATAACCAAAATTTTCCCCGGGTCCAATAACTTCATGGCCCGATTAACTTGGCCCGGGTCCAATAACTTCACAGCCCTTGCGCAAGAGTCCATGTACCATTCGGAGGGCTTTATAATGTAGGGTATCATCATTTTAGATTCCTATTCCATTTACGAGCTTGCCCAGTGTTCTGCATTCTTTAATTAGAATGATCATTTGTTGATGTTGGATGCATCCTGGGCTATAAATGAACTGAGCCGTTCGTGAACTGTTTGAGGCTCGGTTCGGTAAAGGCTCGTTCGAGTTCGACTCGTCTACTAAACGAACTGAACCTAAACCTCCATTTTAGGCTCGTTCCATAAATGAGCCGAACCTGAGTCTAATAGTATTTGGCTCGATTAGGCTCGTGAGCTTGAGGTCAAAATGTAATTATTAATACTTTGGGGGTCTATACATTAATATTATATATTTTAGGAATATATGTATAATTTAAATGTTAGTACTCCTGTATATTGTCGATAGTGGATAGACTCGATGTAGAGTTACAAACGCCGACTTCAAAGTTGGGGTTTCTCCACCACTTCTCTATGCCTCCTCCACCACTTCTCTCCACCTCCTCTACTTCCTCTCTCTGCCACCCCTACCGCCTCTCTCCGCTTCCTCCATAGCCTCTTTCCACCACCTCCTCCGCTTCTCTCTGCTTCCTCCACTGCTTCTCTCCTCCTCCTCTACCAGGTATTATACTCTCTTATTGTTTGTTTCCAGATTGTGTTTTTTTTCCCTATAAAATCACCTCCTCTAATATTGCAAGACTTCATTTAGGTACCAAATTAGTTTCGAAAAACTCTGAGATGAAGGGAACGAAAAACCCATTGTCGATTAGCACAGTTGGCACCCAATGTCCCTTGCACTTGATAGTGATGTGCAGCGGGCGGTTGTGAGCAGTTCCGTCAACAGGTAGGTCCTTTTCGATAAAAGTGACGGAATGCTTGGAGAGCAACGGTAAAACTAGGGCAACCATGGCCTCAGGGGTAATGTCGGTTGGCACAGTAAGACGGGCTAGTGCTGAAGACAGCCTTTCTCGATGCTCCTTTGACGACGATATCAGACCCCAGACAGAGACAGCGGCAGGTATCCTTTCCAGCTGTTTCAGAATAGCATCCTCTTCGGGCACCCCGCTAGGAATGGCCGGAGCGTTCCTTTGAGCAGAGGGAATGGTGAGTCTTTGATCATTGCCGGGATTGGACGAGCTCCCACCCGAAAGATTGGGCGGCTGGAAGACTCGGCCGCTCCTAGTGACGTTAGCAACCTCCCACCAAGGCGATGTGTCCACAAAATCCCAGAAATCAGCGGGCACTTCCTCTAGCTTGCCTTTCCCCTTGTCGATCGATGCAACCTGGTCCGAAGCCGTAACCCATTCCAGATCACTCATGACTTGTGCCTCCCAAAAGGTTGGATCCTGCGCAGCAGCTTCCTCAAACGGCGTCCCCGGATTAGTGACGAACGGCACGTCCCAAAAACCTGCATCTACCAAGGCAGTGTTGACAGTCCAGATTTCTTCTCCCACTTGCATGTCGACCACTCTGTCATCCTTCCACAAGTCAGCTAAGAGGGGGTTCGCATTCAGGTCGACGATCTCATCAACATTCCACAGATCATCGGGCGGCGCATTGAGAGTCATGATTGAGCAGTCCTCACTCGGAGCCACCAAAGGACGTGGCTGATCCAAAGGGACGATGTTGAAGGTTGGCCCCGCCACAAGGTCGTACTCATGCACGGCATCCGAAAGCGCGTCAATCAAGGGTAGGAAGGCTCCCAGCCGACGGGGCTCATCGGAAGCACTCTCCTCTTCGACGTAAAAGTCCAAGTACTGCCCATCCAAGTCATCGCTAGCGTTGACTTCTCCCATGCCTTGGAGCTCGACGGGTTGCACAACATCGGGTTCCACAGCCCACACGTATTCCTTGTCCTCCTCTTCGGGCAAGACTGGCTCTGGTTGGTAGAAAAGCATGAATAGTGACAGGCCATCTAGCGGGTCAGCTCGTGCTGCAATCCATTCCTCCTCCCACTGGTCTAGCTGCCCTTGATCGACCACGGGATCCTGAGGGAAACCCAAATGATACTGCTCCTCCCAGTCGTGAGCTAGTTCTTCCCACTCTCTTGCCTTGTCTTCTAAGTTCCACCCGACGGCTAGCATATTAATACTGACGTCCTCCGGGAAAACCACAACAGGCTTGGGACAGAAAGTTGGGGCTATATGGTCAGTGGGGTTGAATATGGTGGAGCTAGGTTGGATTATAGTGGAGGTAAGGTTGATTTGGTTGACTTGAGGGTGACCGTTGTGCTGCGGCATGGAGTTGGTAATGACATTGGGCTTAGGAGGGGTAGGGATGGTTCCGCTATCTACCAAGTCTTGTATCGCATGACGGAGACGATAGCAAGAGTCGGTGTAATGACCAGGCATCTGGTGATAGGCACAGAAAGCGTTCGAGTTGTGGCTAGGGGACAGGTTTTGGGGTAGTGGAGTCGGGTCCAACAGTTTGAGGTGACCGGACTTGGTCAACCTTTCTAGTACTTGGGAGAGTGGAGCTTCAAACTTGGTGAAGTTCCGGGGTTGGTTGCGGTTTCTGGGCTTTGGAGGAGCTTGGACTTGGTTGACATCGGCGATGTGGTTGGAGTCCTGAGCGGTGCTGCTACCGGCAGATGTGGCATTGGCGTAGCTGCTATTACCGAATAGAGCAGCGCTGCTCCCTGTGTAAGCACGAGTTTTGGCCTTGGATCCCGAGGAGGAAGATGGAGGGTCGCTACGCGGCAGTACCCCAGTTTGGAGAGCTTCTTCAATGGCGAGGCCGGATTCGAAGAAAGTGTCCCAATCGGCCCCTTGGACTAGCACCAGATTCTTAGCAAAGTCAGGCAACAGATTACGGGAGATGATACGGATCTGATCCTTCTCACTCGGTCGATCGGTCATGACTGCAGCCTTAGTCCTCCAACGCTTGATGAATTCCGCAAAAGACTCCTTCGCAGTCATTTTGGTGGACTCCAACTCTCGGGTGGTCATCTTGAGTTGGGAGTTGTAGCTGTACTGAGTGAAGAAAGCTGCGCCTATGTCCTCCCACGTTCTGTGCTTGGAGACGTCGAGAGACAGAAACCACTGAAAGGCTGGGCCGGCCAAAGTCTGAGGGAACAATTGGGACATTGCCTCCTCATCGACCCCATGCAGTTTCATTGCACCGTGATAAGCTAGCAGGTGAGTTTTCGGGTCGCCCGTCCCGTCGAACTTTGCAAAATCGGGCATCTTGAACCTTTCCGGGAGCCGTGCATTTGGAAAGGGGCAGAGACGGTCCATGTCTAACCCTCCGGCGCTGATTCTTTCTGACTTGGCCACTGACTCCTCTAGTTTGGCCATCTTGGCGATTAAAGCAGCCATTTTGGGATTCGCAGCAGGCTGTTCGGCCGGAATGTCCTCCCCGGCGGGGCCTTCGCGCTCTTGCCTTTCACCCTCTATTCTTGCAGCTGGCAGCCTCTCGTTGATGAGAGCTTGCAGATTGGTCATAGCAGTGTCAGCCTGGTCGGCCCTTTGCTGCATGATGGCGAGATTGTGCTGGAGATCGGCTAGAATTGTGGTGAGATTCGGAGGTGAAACATCTACCATGTCTAGAATTTCGGTTTTGACCGGTTTTGGAGTTGCAGGAGGAGATGGAGAGGATGGGGGAGACTCGTGCGGAGTGGTCGGCGGCGAATCCTCCCCTGACAGAGTACAGAGCTGAGCTTCCGTTGTGCTGAGCAGAAAAGCATACCCCACAACAGATCCTCAAGCAGACCCGACGGACGTTCCCAAGCAGGTTTGGCTCTTGATTTCGAAGCTCCCCATGGTTCAGCTAAATAGCAAAATAGACGAGCTCAATGATAGCCTGCAACAGTTTATTTTTGAAAGAATTGAAAGAAATGGGCATGCCAACGTCGCGGGTGTCCTCCTAGACTCTAATACTTAGAGGGAGTCCAACTCATGCTGTTAGGACGCTGCCATAGAATCCTCGGATTTCTTTTCGACGGTGTATCCTTGTTTTGAATCGATTGGATACTAAAAGATGTCAAGACAATCTAAGTCTTTTGACTGCTCCTTTCTCGAGGTTTCAAATTTGGAGGTCGGAACAACTTGGTGCAGATGGCGTGATACCATAACCGAGGTGGCGTAAGCAGCACTGTGCCGGAGCCTTGATGGTGTAAGTGATTAGCACTTTAACCGGGATGGTGTGGGTATCACGACATTTTCTTCGTTGTTCCTAATTTTCTGTTTGAAACTTCAACCAGGTTTAGAGAAGAGACTTAAACAGTCCTGATTTCCCAAAGTCTCGCTGACCCAAGGATTTTGAAAATTGATTACGCGCAACATCGAGATGCATGACTCTTCATCGGTCCATGGCAGGGTCCTAACAGTCACGAGACGAACTCGAGACAGACCTAAAAGCCGCCCTAGCATGCTCCTACGCAAAGCGGGATGTATGTATGTACAGGCATGCGATAAGGAAAGCGGTAACACATAGACAGTTTACGGGGGTTAGATGCAAGTAATCCTACCCTGTAGGTTCCTGTCTTAGGTTGAAAGGTTCTAGTGCTTTGTACGCATGTAGAGGCCGGTTTTGGCTTAAAGGGGTTCCTCTGACTAAAGCCGCGGTATACCTCCCATTGCAATGCGTGCAGCAAAGCGATGGTCGAACGGTATTACGACTTATCATCGTCCAAGGTTGTTGGGCATTCGAGGACCCCGGGCTCCAGTAAACTGTGCCGGTTACCCAAAACGCCTCAACGGGGCTTATCCAACATCGATGCACATGAAAAGGTGCCGAAGAATGATTTAGAATGAGAGAGAAATGCAAGATTTTGAAAATGCCTTTTGAGCTTGGCTCACTTTCATTAATCAATACTTGGAGAAAACTACATAAGTGAACAATAGTAAAAGCCCCAGTTCGGATTGGTCGGATGCTGAGATCCTGTTACGTTACCATTCCGTTCTTCAGCAGCGCGGAGCGTACTGTTTTGACAAGCTTTTGAAAATTGTTCTTTTATGTATTAATCGCCAAATATGGATCAATGCAATTTGTCCCCAGCAGAGTCGCCACTGTGGGCACGCGCCCCGAAAAATCGCCCGATTTTGGTTTGCGGCCCTCTTTTGGAAAATACGGCGCGGCGAAACGTTTCGATTCAGAGTCGCCACTCGGGTTTTAGAGGTGAGGTACCCAAGGAACCGAACTCGAGAACGCTTGCTACGTTTTTGATTTGATTTGGAAAAAGGGTTTGACTTGATTTGAAAAAGGTGTAGACTGGTCCGTCGTCACCTTCGATATCTGAGGTTCGGGAGCCAGGTTACGAGAGGGGAAGGGTTTTATGGCACCCCCTCTCGCCCAATCCGGAGATCGGTCTCTACTCGGGCATTTTGTAAAACGTTTGCATTTTTCTCTCATTTGATCATTTTTTAGCCAGTTAGGGCGGGGGAACAGTTAATGGGGTTTAATACTGTAACAGCTTGCAGTTATACGACAAAAATGTTTATGAATGATGATAGTTCGCTTGCTCGAATTGAAATAAACGTAAGAACATAGATTGAGAACAAGCACTGTAAAGAGTTCGGTGAGATGATGTACGCTGCTCGCCGGGTGCGTGAGCAGGTGACATGCTGGCACGCAATGGCAGAACCACTGCACGCCAGAAAACCCTGCGCACGCCACCTCTGGGCTGGCGTACACTACCTTTCTGATTTCTCACAGCTCCTACTCTCAATCCTCTGGGCTCTGGAAGGGACCAGTGCACACCCAGGACAAACCACGCAGTTTCAGGATATGAGCTAAATACATATTACAGGTGAACAGATGAAAGAAATGGCTAAGAGCCAAGAAAAAGGCACAACAAACCCCATAAACAGAGTGGGGAAGAAATAAGAGGCCGAGATGGAAGCAAGATGCAAGGGCCAAGCACTGGCTTATGTCAAACACACCGTACGCCACCCAATAGGGGCCGTACGCCAGGTTTGCATATTAACTAGGGTCTGGCTTTACATCATCTGGGCTCTGGATCATGACCAGAAATACCCCAGAGGCCTTATAAAGCGAAAGAACGACTGGTATTGAAAGCTACATTTACGCAGTCCTAAAGTACAGAAAGCAGTAAACTGATTATTAGCATGCTAGAAGGTGATGACGTGAAGGAAAAGAACAGTAAATGGGCTCTTCATGATCCCCACGCCAGCGGTGCACATACTACCAAAGATGGCGTACGGCTAGGTGTGGCTGGCGTGCGCCATGGATAAACCTCTGCGACTCATTTATTTTACCAGAGAGGGGCCTGGACTAGTATCAGTTACTAGCCAGAACCCTTCTGATTCCCCTCAGGGGCTGAAAACAGAAAGCAGTGCAAAGGTGGTATACCTTTGGTGCAAGAGATGAAAGGAAGCAAGTGAGCTTTGGTGGTTGAAGATGGAGGTTGTGTGGTGACCGATCAGTGGTGGGAGGTATGTATAGAGTTTCTCTATCTCTCGATCCTTCAATGGGGGAGCAAGGAAATAAGAGAGAAGAGAGGGATGGATTTGATTTCTTAATGTGGGTTAACCCTTGCAAATGAATGCAAGGGCTTGCATTTATAGAGGAGAGAGGCTGGGTCCAGGGGTGATTAGCTGGGGTTAGGGGTTTGGTTAGGTTAGAGGGAGGAGTCCCATGCATTAAATGCATGGGACTAGTTGATGGGTAGTGTAGGAGAGAGAGGGGAACGTCCTCTGCGAAATGCAATGATCAGGGAGCTCTGCACTGTACTGGGATGGCTAAAAAGTCTCGAGCACGTGGCAAAAAAGCGGTGATTTGACCGGCCTTGACCTTCCGTACGCCACCTAAAAGCTACCGTGCGCCAGGTCAAACTCAGTCAACGGTCGATGTCCGACACGTGGCAAAATGCTGGCGCACGCCAAGGAAGAGGTGGCGTAAGCCAGGTATGGCTTTACTGAGGCTTATTTGGCCCTGGATTTGAAAGGGTTTGAAGAGGCTTGAAATGGTTTGAAAGGGGAGGATCCAACACTCAAAGCTCACGACCCTCCATCGACCTCGGAAAGCTCCCAACCGTTTATCATCATTGGGGAAATAAAAGACCGCAAACGTGCTGAATCGAATGGTCTCGAATAGGGTGTCTACATTATCAAATTAATAATTTTTAACCCAACTTGAGCGTGTTATTTGGGGCATCATTTTTAACTCCCTTTTGTTTTTGGTAAACCCTAATGCAGTTTTGCTTTTAGGACGGACACTGTGATCTTCTACAAAAGTTAATTTTTTATTTTCGGTACGTTTCTTATCATTTATGCCATTTTTCTCTAGCCTTTATCAAATTAATAATTTTTAACCCAACTTGTGCGTGTTGTTTGGGGCATCATTTTTAACTCTCCGCCTCCTCCACTGCCTCTCCCCTCCTCCACTACCAGGTAATATACTCTCTTATTGCCTGTTTCCAGATTGGGATTTTTTTTTCTTCAAAATTCCCTCATCTAATATTGCAAGACTTCATTTAGGTGCCAAATTGGTTTCGAAAAACTCTGAGATGAAGGGAACGAAATCCCCTTCTCTAATATCTTAGATGTGTTTTTTTTTTTTAATGAGAATTTAAGAAGTAGGGATGGCAATCTCGATCGAACCGATGGGTACCCGAACTATAACCGCTTTTTTTCCTCGAACCATAACCGAAATTTTTCACGGTTCCAATAACTTCACAGTTCGATTAACTTGGCCCGGGTCCAATAACTTCAAAGCCCTTGTGCAAGAGTCCATGTACCATTCAGAGGGCTTTATAATGTAGGGTATCTTCGTTTTAGATTCCTCTTCCAATTTCTAGCCTGCCCAGTGTTCTACATTCTCTAATCAGAATGACTATTTGTTGATGTTGGATGCATCTAGGGCTATAAATGAATTGAGCCGTTCGCGAACTGTTCGAGGCTAGACTCGATAAAGGCTCGTTAGAGTTCGACTCGTCTATTAAACGAACTGAACCTAAACCTCCATTTTAGGCTCGTTCCATAAATGAGCTGAACCTAAGTCAAATAGTATTAGGCTCGGTTAGGCTTGCGAACTTGATGTAAAAATGTAATTATTATTACTTTGGAGGTCTATATATTAATATTATATATTTTAGGAGTATATGTATAATTTAAATGTTACTACTCATGTATATTGTCGATAGACTCAATGTAGAGTTACAAATGCCGACTTTCAAGTTAGGGTTTCTCCACCGCATCTTTCTGCCTCCTCTGCCACTTCCACCGCCTCTCTCCGCCTCCTCAACCACCTCTCTCCGCCACCTCCATTGCCTCTCTCCGCTTCTTCCACTGCCTCTCTCTGCCTTCTCCACTGCCTCTCTCTCTCCTCCTCTACCTGGTACTATATTATCTTATTGTTTATTTCCAGATTGAGTTTTTTTTTTCCTACAAAATCCCCTCCTAGAATATTGCAAGACTTCATTTTGGTGTCAAATTGATTTCAAAAAACTTTGAGATGAAGGGAATGAAAGCCCCTCCTCTTATATTTCAGATGTGTTTTTTTTTAATGAGAATTTAAGAAGTAGGGATAGCAATCTCGACCGAACCGTTGGGTACCAGAACTGTACCCCTTTTTTTTCCCCGAACCATAACCGAAATTTTCCCTGGGTCCAATAACTTCATGGCTCGATTAACTTGGTGTGGGTCCAATAACTTCACAGCCCTTGTGCAAGAGTCTATATACCATTCGGAGGGCTTTATAATGTAGGGTACATCGTTTTAGATTCCTCTTCCGTTTACTAGCCTGCCCAGTGTAAATACCCTATTCTGGACCGTCCAGATAATGTTATTTACAGTCTTTTGATTCCCCAATGATGATTAAGGTCGAGAACATCCCGAGGTTGTTTGCGTGTTTGAGCTTTGAGCGTCCCAAACCTCATTCAAACCCTTTCAAACTCCACTTCAAGCCTTTTAAGCCAGAACCAAATGGCCTCAACAGAACCCTACTTGCTTATGCTAGTATTGTGTTGGCGTGCGCTGGTATACTACCACGTGTCGGTCATCGATTGTTGACTCAGTTACAATTGGCGCACGCAAGTCAAATGGTGGGGTATGCTGGTCAAAGCCAGTCAAAACATCACTATTCAACCACGTGCTCGAGACTTTTGTGGCTCCCCAGTACCGTGAACAGTTCCCCTGATGATTATACTCTGTAGAGACATTCCCCTCTCTCTCCTACATCTCCCATCATCTTGTCTCATGCATTAAATGCATGGGAGGCTCCCTCTCTTAACCTAACCAGCCCTTAACCTCAGCTGGTTGCCCCTCCCTCAGTCACCTCTTGGCTATAATTAAATACACCCCTTGCATTCATATGCAAGGGGTTACACTCATTTAAGAGGCCAAGCTCTCTTTCTCCCCTTTTTCTCAAGTTCTTTGCTTTCTTTTCTTTCATCTCTTAGAAGAGTAAGCAAGAAATACACTTTCATACATCACAACACCCTTTACTCTCATCATCCATCCCTCAAGCACCAAGTCCAAGTTCAAAATACACCATCCACCTCAAACCAAAGGTATACCACCTTTGTGTAGTTTTCCGTTCTGACCCCTGAGGGGAGCTTATAAAGTCCAAGCTGGTAATCAATACAAGTCCTGGCCTTAAAACTGGCAAAATATTAAAGATCGCATGAAGTGAACAATGATGCACGCCAGTACATCAAGCCGTACGCCAGTCATGGCAGTACGTGCATTATTGGCGTGGGGATCACTGATCATTTCCTTCTTGTTTGTGTTTTTCTTTTATCACCTTATAGCATGCTAAGAACCAGTCTATTGTATTCTATATTCTAGAGCTGTATTAGTTGTAGCATTTCAATGCATGTTTTCTTTTACTTTAAAAGGCCATTGGGATCCTCTTGGTCATGTTCCAAAGCCCAAGTGATACAAAGCCAAGCACTGGATAAGAGTTGTAACTAGCGTACGGTCCTACCCGACTGGCGTACGACAATTGTGTCATGATCCAGTGGCTGGCCTTTATATGGTAGTTTAGTCTTGGCCTCTTATTATTCCCCACACTGTTTATGGGGTGTTATGCTTATTCTTTTGGCTAAAAGCCATTTCATCTGTCTGTAACCTACATATATGCTGCTATATAAACTGTGTGGTTTCTCTTCGGTGTGTACTGGTCCTTTCCAAAGTCCAGAGGGTTGAAAACAGGGACTTTGAGTCTATGGTAATTGAAGTACGCCAGTAAGAAAGTGGCATGCGTAAGTCTCATTAGCATGCAGTGGCCCGGTAGGTGCATGCTGGTATGTTACCTGCTCACATCCTTTCGGATCAGCGTACTCCAATTTGCTTAAAATGCTCCTAGTGCTTGTTCTCAATCTATATTCATTTTTGTAAACAAATCATCCATAAAATATTTTATCACATAACTGCAACTTGTTACAATCTTAGTTCTCATTAATTGCTCCCCCGCCCTAACTGGCTAAAAAATGATTAATGAGAGAAAAATGTAAAATGTTATACAAAATTCCCGAGTAGAGACCGATCTCCGGAATTGGGCGAGAGGGGTGCCATAAAACATTTCCCCTCTCGTAACCTGGCTCCCAAACCTTAGATATCGAAGGTGACGATAGACTGGTCTGCGCCTTTTTAAAATCAAACAACGTAGCAAGTATTTCAAGTTTGGTTCCTTGGGTATTTCACCATCAAAACCCGAATGGCGACTTTGAATCGAAGCGTTTCGCCGCGCTTTTCCAAAAGGGCGCACCTGATTTTTAAGAACAAAATTGAAAAATTTGGGGTGTGTGCCCACACCCAGTGTTCTGCATTCTCTAATCAGAACGACCATTTGTTGATGTTGGATGCATCTAGGGCTATAAATGAATTAAGCCATTCGAGAACTGTTCGAGACTCGGCTCGGTAAAGACTCGTTCAAGTTCGACTCGTCTACTAAACGAACTGAATCTAAACCTCCATTTTCATAAATGAGCCGAACTCGAGCCTAATAGTATTCGGCTCGGTTAAGCTCGCGAACTTGAGGTCAAAATGTAATTTAATACTTTGGGGGTCTA
>BPLS01031353.1:0-10031 GCA_019656275.1 Rhododendron kiyosumense
TGTTCTTGACCCCAAGTGCAGTGTTCATCGTTATGTTGAACGAAGGGATGGTTGTTTGGACATCGGAAGCGCCGAACATGTCAGAACTAACCCGGTATTAAGGAGTTCGAACTTTCATAACCGTCATTGTGAAGAGAACGATGATTCCGGTTTGGAAAATGACAAAGGCCACGCCATCTAACAACAATTTCTTACATTTCTGGCTTCGGAGCTCAGATGAGGCTGCTTTGCCCGCTCTTGGTCGCTCCGGTAATAACCGTTGGCGGGTGCCAAGGCATACCCTGCTTTGTATTCCACTGCCATAGGACTTCTTTTTTTTTTTTGTGAATTTTCAGGTGGAAATTTAACTTCTTGTTTGAATTGGAAGGGGAGTGGAGTTTTATCTGGGGAAATGGCTTGGGGAAATATTATAGAGGATGCTAGGTACAAAGAATTTTTACCCATAAATTATTTGGAATGCACTTGTAGAGGGTATTTATGACCGGGTGATTTTCAGGTAAAGCTTTTTTATACGTAGCACTTTTGAATATTTTATGGTTGCCAAAAGTGTCTGAACGGTTTGATGCTTGAGTTTCGAGAATAGTTTTGTTTACGAACTACTCTTGGCCGGATCGAATTGTACTTGGCCGCGTCAAATTATATTTGGCCACTATGAATTGCCGTTGGCCAATATGAATTGCACTTGACCGCTACGAATTGAACTTGGCCGCATTGAACTGACTTTGCCGCATCGAATTGCACTTGGCCGCGTTAAATTGCACTTGGCCGCAATTCGCCGCAGCCAAGTGCAATTTGTAGCGGCCAAATGCAATGCGATGCGGCCAAGTTCAATTCGAGGCGGCCAAGTGTAATTCCATGCGGCCAAGTGCAATTCGATTCAACCAAGTGCATTTCGATGAGGCCAAAAGGAATTCGATGTAACCAAGTGCAATTCGTAGTGGCCCCAAGTGCAATTCGATGCCAAGGAGCGACAAAGAAGCCTTGGTATTTCATTCCAAGGAGCTCCGTCGCCAGAAGCACAAGAAATGGCTATTCTACGGTATAGCCTTCGTCATTTTCCACACTAGAATCATACTCCTCTTCTCCATAACGGTCATGAAGGTCCAAAATCCCAAGTTCCGGGTCAGATCCGCCAGTCTGGGCTAGCCTTAAGAACACTAGTATCTGGGTTACAACAATCTTATTACTTTGTCTTGGATGGTCATGATAAAGGCGTTGGGTCTATCTCTGCTGAGTAAATGATTTATCTAGGATTGTTGGAAACTATCTGTGCAGTGTCTTAAGTGGGACTAAGCCGGGCTAGACCTTAGGACAACATCGAGATAGATGACACATACATATATGGCATGTCCATTCTTTTTTAGAAATGCATCTGGGACTCATCTAAAATTCACCTTTTGCTTTACTGTTAGTACTAAGCCATCCATCCTACACAAAACCACACCGCCTTCTCCGATCACCTTAATGGTAGGGCAAATGGAACTGAATGAGCTGAAAATGACTATGGAGGAAATGAGTCAGAAAGTGGACAAAATGCTAACTCTGGTCCAAGGGTTGGTCAACCTTTTCACCTTTGTAATCCTGAACACAATTGTGGGACTGAATGATGATGTTGGGGGGGCTGATAACTTTGCTCAAAAGTGAAGCTTTCAGAAATGTTCAAGGACCAGGCTGAAATTCATGATGCTAGGGCTCACTCGAAGGAAAATACTAGACCCCTGTCCAGAACCAGTGCCGACATGCATATTGTCTTGAGAGAAATACATGAGATCAATCCCAAAGGCAAAAGGGCTTATCCTGTTGATAGCAGAAAGCTATATAGTTGCAAAGCAATTAAAACTTTCGTTAGGGGCACCATGGGCACCACCGTGAACCCTCAACTTAGTCGCGGAACCAAACCAAGGGACTTCTCCCATTTCTTTGAACCTCAATCCCTGGTTTATGTAAAGCTCCTCAAAACTGGCCTCATCAAGCCACTTCCGCAAACTCCTTTACCTCAAAAGCTTTCAGTAAATCACAACCCAAATGCCTTCTGCACCTTCCATCAAATACCCAGTCATCTTACCAATGAATGCAATCATCTCCGCCACAAGATTCAAGACCTCATCGATGACAAAATCATCCCTCCACCACAGTTAGGCATCAAGCCCAAGCGCAATCCTTGTATCAACTCCGCCTTTTTCAGCAGAGAAGGGTAAACCATCAAAAGCCATGCGATGGTCCGACCTTCCACGAGTTTGAGAGTTTTCAAGCTTTGAGTCCTTGTCCTCTAAACGACCATCTTTGTGTTTGAGTCAATTTGTACCTCGAGTCTTTCATGCTTTCTTGACTGTTGCGTCTCTGTGTTCTCAATTTTAAGTCTATAAGAGTCAAAAAAAAAAAAAAAAAAAGTGTCAGTTTCGTGGGCCTAAACTACGTTGTGACCTAATTCCTTTATGGGATACGTAGGCAGCCTCACCCTGAAGCCCGGTCACGAGCATTCAAGTCAATCCCAAGATCCGGTCATGCTCTTTTGAGTCAACCCAACTGGTTCGGTCGCTGTTTTCCAAACTTCGCGTCTCTGCAATAAACTCAGGGTTTCGAAATTGTTCTCCACCATCAGTTGAAAATCATGATAATCACTTCAAAACATGATATGATTTTTGATTGACCCTTCACCCCAAGCAAGAAGAAAAATTTCAAGGGACCAATTCCCGATGCTATATTCGTTCTAAGAAGCAATGTCATGACTCTGAAAAAGCTCGCTATGTCAAAATCTTAAAATTTGACCAAGGCAAAAGTTAGAGCATGCAAACAAAAACTTCTCAATGGAGCATCTAGGATTTAGTTGAAGAAAGGCCATCACTCTTTTCATCCTACGCAGAAAGATATATCCTTTGATAGCCTCTTTGAGCCACAATCAAGTTCTTTGAAAAATAATCACAACTAGCCAGCTATCCCCCTCATCAGGGTAAAATGAAAAATAAAAGTGGCAAAACAAACATTGAAATTCAAAGTATCGAAAGGATGAAATCGCCAAACGCAATAACAAAAGGCGTTGAAAGCAAATGAAAAATCAAGAAAAGATGCCTACCGAAGCAAAAGGGCACAAAAAGTTCAACGGTAGTTGCTAGCTTTAAAAACCCAAAAGAAAGTGAAATTTTGAGCCAATTGTCCTTTCTTTGTTAAGCCCAAACCATGGCCCACAATACAACCCAAAAAGTCCTTTCAGATTGGAAAGCGCAATTTGATAGCAGGAATTCTAGGCGTTAAGAGGCATGATCGAAAGTCAATACATGGAGAAAAGTCAAAGCATTGCTCAAAGCAAAAATCCAAACTAGGGCATTTTCGATCCACGGGCCATCATCAGCAACCTAGCGCACGGTTCATGATAAAAAATCATGTTTTGACAAAACAAAATCGGAAGATTTGAATGCAAATCAATTGATGGAGTAAAACAATTTTTGAAATTCCAAAAGGAGAATTCCAAGACCCTGGGCATGTCTGCCATTTCAAAGAGTCAAACCCCTTCGCCCAATCAGGGGCACCATTCGAAAGTTGCTTCGTCTTTCCCTCCTCATTTGCATCAAATAGTCTTGTCAAAATCCACCCCTTTTGCCAAGTCAAAAGACTCATCTCGGTTTTGTCAATTCTCAACTCGTGGAAGCCATTTCAACACATGGAAGAATACCACCCCTGAGAGAAGCTCGTTGGGCTGAAAACTACAAGGGCGGACAGACCCAAGCAAAAATTAGAGCAAAAGCTTGCTAGGTCGAAAACCCGCAAGGGCGGCCTAGGCAAAAGTTAAGGCAGTTAATCAAAAGAGCTCACTAGACTGAAAACCCAAAAGGGCGATACTAGGCAAAATTTAGAGCGCAAAAGGAGAGTGTTAATACCCGAGCGAAACCATAGCCTGAACTACGTACATGGTCAATTGGTTGCCAAAACCATCAGAACTAGGGTTCGTCACGCACTGGGGCACAACAGCTTGACATGATCCACCAAGGCAAGCATATGCCCAACCTCAAGACTCGGCCACAAATTTCAGCCCAAAGCTCTAGCCTTGACCAAAGGCAAGTTCCAGCCCAAAACTTGAGCCTTAACCAAAGGAAAAATCCAGCTCAGAAACCATGCCCTGGCCCAAGTAAACTCCAACTCAAATTCAATTCCTCACCGTAGGCAAATTCTAGCCCAAAATCCAAGATACCAGTCCACTGGTCAAAGAGAGTAAAGCAAAAAGGGTACTTAGATGTGTCCCTTATTTTTTTAAAAAAAAAAGGAATGTTGTACACATCGTTGTTGAGTGCCAACTCGCGTATCTCGAATGTTGTCCAAAAGCCAATCAACCAAGCTACGGTCCAAAAGACCTAACGCTTCTTAGTTTTCCAAGCTATGGTCCAAAAGACCTAATGCTGCTTAGTCTTCCAAGCTACGGTCCAAAAGACCTAATGCTTCTTAGTTTCCCAAGCTGTGGACCAAAAGACCTAATACTTCTTAGTCTCTCAAACTATGGTCTAACTGACCTAATGCTTCTTAGTCTCTCGGGCGATGATTAAAATGACCTAAGCTTCTTCGTTTATCAAGCAACGGTCAAAAGGACCTAAGCTTCTTTGTCTATTGAGCAACAGTCAAAATGACCTAAGCTTCTTCGTCTATCAAGCGATAGTCAAAAGGACCTAAGCTTCTTTGTCTATCGAGCGACGGTCCAAAAGACCTAAACTTCTCAATCAACCGGGCTACGGTCTAACCAACCTAAAAGTCTCTTAGTTTCTCAAGCTACGGTCTAACCGAAACATGTGTATTTTAAAAGTTTACTTGTTAGAGTATCTCATCTAAAATCTAACAATGTTAAGAAAGACCTCACTTGTACATTTTAGTTCGACACGCGTCCACATGTTTTTATTACAATATTAATAGCGACGTTATGTAACGTAACAATAAAAGTGACACACTACATGGTAGTAGAGGTTATATAATTAATCCCTAGGGATTTAAAGTGCTTGCATGTTAGAATCGCACGGAGGCCAAAAGTTTCAAATCATAGGACCGCTAGAGGGTTTATGATGCAGCGCAGCCTCCTTTTACGAAACTATTTGCAACAAGAAATAAGAACAATACTTGAGCCAGAGGTACTCCCTCTTTGAGCAAACCATATTGAGATAAATCTCGATTTTTCTTTAATTCAATAATAACTAATTTAGCCCTAAGACTTACAACTTAATTAATAATAGAAGAAACTCTTCATATTAGAAAATAAAAACAAGGATACAATAGAATTAGAAAATAACAATTCTTCTTGACCAAACAAAAATTAAAAGGAAACTAAATCTGCTAGAGGATTAGGAAGCTAATTACTCTAGAATACTTATTTTCCTAATTCGAAGATTCCTAGCAAAATATTGAAATCAAATATACTAGTTTTTTTAGTGAAATATTATTTAAAACTAATAAATGGAAATATCTATATTTATAAATTATTGACCTCCATTAGTTTACCTGATTGTTAACTTCTGAGTCCCGAAAATAATCGAGGTGTGTTAAGTTGGATCGTACATCCGGCTATAAAAAGCGCGAAGGGTTATATAAATTTAAATTTTGAAAACCAAAAGTCATACTAACTCGAATCCATCACTTTCCAATAGAAGCATCCATTACGCTGTTGATATATATTTCCGCGTAGAATATCTGTATTTGCCAAACATCCCCCACGCGTATGGGAAGCATCCCCCACCCCCAACAGAGCAAGCCCTCCCTTCCAATTCACTCTCTATGTTTATCACAAGACTTCAAAAAAGGCGTCCGTTTTTCATCAAAATTTCAAAAAAGGTGTTCCACTTTTCACAACTTAATTCACACCTTAATCCTCACACCAAATATATATAGATCATCACCATACCCTCATCATCCACCACCACCACCACTTTCTTCAATCCCACCTAGTGAAACAAAAAGCAATACATTTCTCCCTATAGAATCAGAACAATCCATAATTTCAAATGGCAGACAAGGAGCAGCAGGCCTATCACCCGGCAGCAGCCAACGGCTACACCCGCAGCGGCGAAGAAGGCATGACATTCGATGCCAAAGAGCTCCGTCGCCAGAAGCACAAGAAATGGCTACTCTACGGCGTAGCGTTCGTTGTTTTCCAGACCGGAATCATACTGCTCTTCTCCATGACGGTCATGAAGGTCCGGAATCCCAAGTTCCGGGTTAGATCCGCCACCTTCGACACGTTTGATATCCCAACGACGAACACGTCCTTCAATCTTAAAACCAATGTCGCACTTGGGATCAAAAACACCAATTTTGGCCCCTACAAGTACGACAACAGCACAATGTATTTCTACTACGGTGAAGCTGAGGTTGGGAGTGTTGTTATTCCCAAATCGAAAGCCCAATTCCGAAGGACCAAAAAGTTTACCGTTACACTAGACCTTGCTTCGACCAATCTAGTTGGAAATACGCAACTGGCAAATGATCTAAGCAAAGGAATTGTGCCTTTGACCAGCCGATCGAAATTGACCGGGAAAGTGGAGTTGATGTTGATTTTAAAGAAGAAGAAAGCTGTCGACATGATTTGTACAATGGAAGTGAATACCGCAACACAGTCTCTTCAGAATATCAGTTGCAAGTAGATACAACACAGTCATCACCAGTTTTGATTTCAGTTGAGCAGAATGGGAAAAATTAGAGTGTTAGTTTGATTGTTCCTCAGATGGGTTGAGTTTGACATTTGCTACTAATGTTATGCCCCTGTTTGGGGATTTCTTCACGCTTTGCTTTGCGTATTTCGGATTTGTCTAGTAGTAGATATTTACCCTCTTTTTTTTTTATAGAATGCATTAAAATTTCGATTCTTTCAATTCATTAGTGCTTGTAAACTAACCTATGAGTAGACCAGTCTCAACCAAATACTACTATTCATGATAACGAACAAAACTCATCTCAATTGACACTCAATCCACCCGCTAATCCTTTGCTGCTAACTAGCCCAATAAGCCAATCACAAAGCGATACAACTTGCAAAAACCACTTGGAGATGAACTGTAAATCTATTGAGGGAAACCCAGTACAAAAGTAACAGTGCTCTTTTTGACATTATTGGCTTGTTGGCCCAGGGTGGTTTGTGTAAAAAAACTAGTCGCGGGTGACAAATTCGTTTTATGCCCAAGCGGGTAGGCTTATTGCATTTCAATAAGCCAATAATCTGACTGAACTTTTTTGTGCCAAACCCGGCCTTAACAGTGACAAAGAACAAGATAATCAAATTTAAGCCCAGAACAAGGGCAAGTTATTTTGTGCTCCAGGAGCAGCCTCTTAAAAGTGTAAGATGGAGGAGCATGGCTCGTGGAGGAGCAGCCTCTCACAAACATGTGGGGATGTGGATGCACAAAATTGAATCTAAAGTGGTGCATTCGCATATGGCCCAAATCAAAGGGATATAAGTGGACTTCACGCAAGAAAAAACTGAGAATGTAAATAACTCTTTCCAATTCTTCGTCAAGAGTTAAGACCAAATTTTACTTCTTTTTCATATTTGATCTTAAAGTACCTTTTTCCTTGACTTTAACACTTTTTCTCCTTTGGAAAAATCAACTTGAGGGTGTAAATTAGGGTGTTGTCAATTGAAATTATATCTCTCTTCCTATTAGTTTGGTTAGTAATAAACACATGTTTAGAAAAGTGGATTTCGAATACTATAAACTTTTGTTTTAGCGGCCAAGACTAATTCGATGCAGCCAAGAGCAATTTGTAGCGAACTTAAGTGTAATTCGATGCGGCCAAGTGTAATTCCATGCGGCCAAGGGCAATTCCATGCGGCCAAGTGTAATTCGATGCGGCCTAGAGCAATTCCATGCGGCCAAGTATAAGTAGGTTTTGGGTATTCTTGGGTTGGATCTAGCCCACTTTGGTGGGTTATTGGGCATTTATTTTTCGATATGGCATTTGAAGGCCTTTGTATTTGTTTGATTTGTATTGTAGTATCTGGGCTTTGAGGCCTTTAGGTGTTTGGGTGTCATTGTTGGGAAAATTTCGGCATATACAGAAAATCCAAAGAACAATTTCATTGATAACATAACAATTACATTAATACAAATGCAGAACAGAATTACAATGAACAAGATACAAACAGAATTTGTAGGATGAACCGAGTACTGTGTGATACCACAGTCTCCTTAAGAAAGATTCGCCGCCTACCGTGGGTGTTGTAGGTTGCGTCGGCGATTTCCTCCCAGGGTTGGCTCGGCTAAACCACAAGCCGTCGGAACACCACCGTCGACCACCTTGGCGAACTGACTACGGCCTGCCTCTCTCTCTCAAGAACAAATTTCAGAGTATGCTGGAAGGTTGTGAATTTACTTGTGCCTTCTCCAAAAACGTGAGCCCCCTTTTATAGAGTGAGGGTGGCCTATGAAACTCCTGCTGCCATTAATAGACCAATGAATTGGGAGGTTACAGGATTGAATACTCCATCATGGGGAGAGGTTACGGAGGTTACAGGATCCGCACATCAATACGTCTATTGATTCTGGTGCGTCTAGATACAATGAACCCGGGACATGCATGGTTGCCTCGGGAGACCCTCCGGTAGCCCCGATTTCATTCATCCGAAATTCTGTAAATTTCCAATAGTCATGCCCTCTAGTTGTTGTGCTCTGCCCTTTTATCCAACCTTAGTTGGATTTTAGCACTCCCAACTGGCGTACCCTAATGGAAGAAATTGATAGTGGAGTTTTTGTATTTATAAGGGCCAAAATTTGTATTCTTGACCCCAAGTGCAGTGTTCATCGTTATGTTGAACGAAGGGGGTGGTTGTCTAGACATCGGAAGCGCCGAACGTGGCAGAACTAACCCGGAATTGAGGAGTTCGAACTTTCAAGACCGTCATTGTGAAGAGTACGATGATTCCAGTTTGAAAAATGACAAAGGCCACGCCATATAACAACCATTTCTTACATTTCTGGCTTCGGAGCTCGGATGAGGTTGCTTTGCCGGCTCTTGGTTGCTCCGGTAATAACTGTTGGCGGGTGCCAAGGCATACCCTGCTTTGTATTCCACTGCCATAGGACTTTTTTTTGTGAATTTTCAAATGGAAATTTAACTTCTTGTTTGAATTGGAAGGGGAGTGGGGTTTTATCTAGGGAAATGGCTGGGGGGAAATATTTTAGAGGATGCTAGGTATAAAGAATTTTTACCTATAAATTAGCTGGAATGCACTTGTAGAGGGTATTTATGACCGGGTGATTTTCAGGTAAAGCTTTTTTATACGTAGCATTTTTGAATATTTTATGGTTGCCAAAAGCGTCTGAACAGTTTGATGCTTGAGTTTTGAGAATAGTTTTGTATACGAACTACTCTTGGCCAGATCGAATTGTACTTGGCCACGTCAAATTATATTTGGCCACTACGAATTGCCATTGGCCGCTACGAATTGGACTTGACCACATCGAACTGACTTGGCCATATCGAATTGCACTTGGCCGCGTGTAATTGCACTTTGCTGTGTTGAATTGCACTTGGCTGCAATTCGACGCGGCCAAGTGCAATTTCATGCGACCAAGTGGAGTTCCACGCGGCCAAGTGCAATTTGTAGTAGCCAAGTGCAATTCGATGCAACCAAGTTCAATTCGACGTGGCCAAGTGTAACTCCTTGCGGCCAAGTGCATTTTGATGTGGCCAAAAGGAACTCGATGTGACCAAGTGCAATTCGTAGTGGCCACAAGTGCAATTCGATGCCAAGGAGCTACAAAGAAGCC
Source organism: Rhododendron kiyosumense (assembly GCA_019656275.1). Lineage (NCBI taxonomy): Eukaryota > Viridiplantae > Streptophyta > Magnoliopsida > Ericales > Ericaceae > Rhododendron > Rhododendron kiyosumense. Next base: position 9,738 of record BPLS01031353.1, read on the forward strand.
ATGGCATTTGATGCCAAGGAGCTCCGTCTCTAAAAGCACAAGAAATGGCTACTCTACGGTATAGCCTTCGTCGTTTTCCAGACTGAAATCATACTCCTCTTCTCCATGAAGGACTGAAATCCAAAGTTCCCGTTCAGATCCGCCACCTTCGACACGTTCGATATCCCAACCACCAACACTTCCTTCAATCTTAAAACCAACTTCGCACTTGGGATAAAGAACACCAATTTTGGCCCCTACAAGTATGACAACAGCACAATCTATTTCTACTACGGCGAAGCTAAGGTTGGGAGT
>BPLS01031356.1:4581-20638 GCA_019656275.1 Rhododendron kiyosumense
AATAAATAAAGTACTCTAGGAAGATTTAGGCCTAGTACTTAGTTGGCAAGACTAACCTATTGACCAATGGGTAATAAATCCCCTAATGGTTAATAACCAAGGGATAATAAAGGACAAGGTACTTATATAATAAATTAATATGTACTTTGGCACATGGAGATAAGAAAAGGATTAAATTAATCAACCCATGTACTTTGGTGAAAGACTAACTCTTTTACCCAATGGATAATAACCACCCTAACTTTTATTATCCAATGGACAATAGTTGCTAAGGAGATTATAAAATAAAATAATCAAAAAGTACTTTAAAGTATTAAAAAAGTACTTAACCAATTATACTTTTATAATAAAGAATTGGGGTTTCTATTATCCAATGGATAATAGTTTTCCTAACATTTATTGTCCAATGGACAAATAATAAAACCAAAATAATTAAAAGAAAAAAGAATATTCAATTCTTAGTCTAGGGTCAAAAAGGTTCAAAAGGTTCAAGAGGGGCAAAATGGTCCATTTGCGGTTAGATAAAAGTAATTAGGTGGCTTGCTAGCTCGGTTTCTCCAACAAATCGATTAGAAACTAACTAGGCTTGCCAATTAGGGTTTAATGCCAATAAACGAAATTTGAAGGGCAAAAACGTAATTTTGACAAACCACAAGGAAATTAAGAAAATTAAAATAAAATTCAAATATTTAACGAAATTTTTAACGACCAAAAATCAGGGTCGTTACAATCTATCCCCCTTAAAACAATTTCGTCCCCGAAATTGGCGCGCAAGTACAGATTAGACTAGGTCGCTAGACCGATCTTGGGATCATCGCCTATCCCCCTTAAAAATTGGAATAGGTCACCATCAATCGAATTAAGCCTTCTCACTTGCTTAACGAGATGGGGTTGAAGTTGCTTCCGCCGTCGAACAGCTTGTCTCATCGTACGCCGTTGGTAAGGTCTCCACCATAAATACCAACGTCAAATGCAAAACTTCTACCAAATCATCATGAGGACTCGTATCCTACGAATATTTCCTTAGCATGATCCTTTCCCACTTAACGATATCAAATCTATTTTCACAACGGATCAAAAATTACTTCCATATCGTAAAGCGTAAGTATTCCATCGAACTCAAGCAAGTAAACCCTACGATACTCTTCAATATTCGCAAATGCACTGAAAGAACCATTGCCATCACGGGAAAATAAGCCTTTGGCAGCGTCAACTTCTAGTGGCTGCTTCCAATCCAATACTACTCTGACCTTGATTCCATCCTTGGATACCACGTGCCCCAAGAACTTAACCATTTCTAGCCAGAACTTGTCTTGGCATAGAGTTGGCTATCTCAGAGTACTTGTAGTACCATTCGAAAGTGTCCTTCGTACTCCTCCTGATTGGCTTGATACATCTTTTGTCCATCGGCTCCTTCGATTGGGTCTCGAGCTCCTTTAGCTTGCAAGGTCATTTGATACAGCGCCTTAAAGATTGCTGCAATTCTCGGTTAAAGTTCTATAGAGAAGTCTATTTCTCCTTAAGGCGATAACCCAGGAAGTTCTTCAGGGAAAACATCAGCATACTCGCACATGATGTGTGAAAATCCCACTTCCATTCTATTGACTTCTTTCAATTGGAGGCTGGCTAGTCATCCAAACCGTTGGTTCTGCCTCCTTGATCATCTCGTCGTCAAGCTCACCGTCTGTCTATCCCCCTTAAATTGGAAATGAGTCCCTTCGGGGGTATATGCGGTCACCATCTTCGGATGGCGGTTTACGACTGCTTGATGAGTCGATAGCCAGTCCATCCCCTGGATTACGTCAAAATTAGCCATGTCGATCACTCTAAGATCGCAATTTAGGCGTATTTTGGCCACTTCTAGTTCGCACCCTCTACACACTAGACTAATAGCTATACGCTCCCCTCACGGTAATGTTTCGTTCATACCCGTACTTAGAGGTTCCGTTTCTAGTGCTAGTGCAGTTCCGTTTCTAGTGCTAGGGTACCATACCACACCAAAACGGTACAGTACCGTACGACAACATCCATACGGGACCACAGCTCACCAAAACAGTACAATACCGTACGATAACATCCATAGGGTAACATACTCCATACGAAACCATACCACACCAAAACGGAACAACACTGTACGACAACAACTATACGGAACCAAAACTCGCCAAAATGGTACAATACCGTACGACAACATTCATACGGGACCACACTTCACCAAAACGGTACAATACCGTACGAAAACATCCATAGGGTACCATACCACACAAATATGGTACAATACCGTACGACATCCTCCATTGGGCACCATACCGCACAAAAACGATACAATACAGTACGACAACACCCATAGGGTACAATACCACACCAAAACGGTACAATACCGTACGATAATATCCATACGCAACAATACCACACCAAAACGGTACAATACCGTACGACAACAATTATACGGTGCCATAACTCACCAAAACGGTATAATCTCGTACAACAACATCCCTACGAGACCTCACCACACCAAAATTGTACAATACCGTACGACAACATCCAAAGGATAACGTACTCCATACGGAACAATACCACACCAAAACGGTACGATACAGTATGACAACAACCATACGGAACCATAACTTGCCAAAACGGAACAATACCGTACGACAACATCCATACGGGACCACACCTCACCAAAACGGTACAATACCGTACGACAACATCCATAGCGTACCATACCACACAAAAATGGTACAATACAGTACGACAACCTCCATTGGGCACCATACCGCACAAAAATGATACAATACTGTACGACAACACCCATAGGGTACAAGGCCACACCAAAACGGTACAATACCGTACGACAACAATCATACGGTGCCATAACTCACCAAAATGGTATAATACCGTACAACAACATCCATACGAGACCACACCACACCAAAATGATACAATACCGTACGACAACATCCATAGGTTACCATACCGCACCAAAACGGTACAACACCGTACGACAACATCCATAGGGTACCATATCACACCAAAACGGTACAATACTGCACGACAACCTCCATACCGTACCATACCACACCAAAACGGTACAATACCGTACAACAACAACCGTACGGTACCATAACTCACCAAAACCTTACAATACCATACGACAACATTCATACGGGACCATACCTCACCAAAACGGTACAATACCGTACGACAATATCCATACGGAAACATACTACACCAAAATGGTACAATACCGTATGACAACAATCATACGGTACCATAACTCACAAAAACTGTACAATACCGTACGACAACATCCAACGACACCACACCGCATCAAAATAGAACAATACCGTACGACAACATCCATAGGTTACCAGACCAAACCAAAATTGTACAATACCGTACGACAACATCCATGGGTACCATACCTCACCAAAACGGTACAATACTGTACGACAACCTCCATACGTACCTTCCCACACCAAAACGGTACAATACCGTACAATAACAACCGTACTGTAATAACCCTAATTTTTAGTCGATAGAAATTTCGTTAAATATTTGAATTTTTATTGATTATTTGAATCTGCTTCGATTTACTTTTAAATTTCGGTAATTGTTATAATTGCACTTTAGCCCTTCAACTTTCATTTCTTGTGCGTTAGTCCTATTTAGCAAGCCTAGTTAGCTTTTAACCATCCGGTTGGAGAAACTAAACTAGGAAGCCTTCTAGTCACCGTAAAATGACCATTTTGCCCCTCATTGGAACTTTTGACCATTTTGAACCCTAGACTAAGAATTTTAATATTCTTTTTCTTTTAATCAAATTGGTTTTATTCTTTGTCCATTGGAGAATAATGGTTAGGGAAACTATTACCCATTGGATAATAGAATCCCATTTGTTTATATTAAAAGTATACTTACTTTATAGTACTTTTTTATTATTTCAATATTAAAAGTGACCTAATAACTATTATCCATTGGATAATAGAAGTTAGGGAAATTTTTACCCATTGGATAAAAGGGTGAATCTTTCTAGTACCATGGGATTTGTTCAACTAATCCTTTTCTTAAGCCCATGTGGCAAAGTATTTAATACTTTAATTAAAAAGTACATGGTACTAATATTCCGAAAGCACCCTTTATTATTCTTTAATGGGGATTCTAACCACCAATTGTACATGAGTATATATGTGTATATATATATTAGTACTTAGATGGTTAGAATATTACTTAAAGTACCCTATTCCTATTTATTAGTTGTTGGGCAAATCCTAGGCTTAAAGACTACTTTTGATCTTAAGTACCAAAAGTACTAATTTTTTATTTATTTTTCTTGCAATATATCACATGTATATATATGTATTGTAACTTGAGAGAGCAAGGGAGAGAGGGGGGGGGGGGGGGGGCGGTTGGGAGAAGAGGAGGAGAGAGATTTGTTGTGTACTTGGCATTGAACTACTTATGTATTTCCAATCTTTGGGATTTATTCTCTTCCAAGCCAAATCTTAACTCCATTGTACTCTTTTGTACACCTTGCAATTGTTAAATCCTTAGATCTTGTACAATTCTCATCTCCACCATTCAATTGATTCAAGAATCAAATCTAGTACAAACCCTAGCCATGCAACCCTAGGATTCTCCTTTGATCTTTCAAATATGGCTTTACATGTGTCAAAATTTGAAGTAGAGAGAGAGAGGGGGGGGGCCGGCCAAGAGAGAGGAGAGGGAGCCAAAGTTTGCCTATAAATAGCAAGCCATTCCATGCCTTGAACTCACACCTCAAAGCAATAGCTCTTCCTTCTCTCTAGAATTCCAAGCATTCTTGTTCTAAGTTCAAGAACTTTCTTTGTTCTTGAGTGTTCTTGAGCGAAACCACCAAATCACTTCCAAAACCACCCAACGATCCTTAAAGTAGTTTAGTGAAAGTTAGGAAGTTGTTTCTAGGAAAAGAAATACAAAACTTTTCCTTTCGACGCAATCCGAGGGCCGTTACGTCGCCGAAATCAAAACCGTCGACCAAACCACCGCCTAGAAGAACGGCAGTGATCCTTACCTATTTTCCAAGTCCTTACTTTATTTTCGATAAGTAGTTTAAAAATTGCTACTTGAATCTCTACTTACTTTCCTAAAGATTAAAAAGTTACTTGGTTGTAGATGAAAAAGTAAAAATGCATGATTATGTCGTTTATGGAATTCAAGCATGCTATGTTGCTTAAATGTTCTTATTGTACTATTTCAAAGTTGGATTGAATGCATGTTGTATGTAAAGTCTCACACGTGGAGTCTTGCATGAGAACGAGACACGAAAAACCAAGAAAGTTAGAAACATGGCACCTAGGGTGTGTTTAACAAGGATGTTGTGTTTTCCCGGTTGGAAAATATCTTCGAAACTACGTAATGACTATTTCAAGGGTATTACGTAAGTGTGTGTGTGTGCCAATGGGAACCCGGTGCGGCGGAACCATTGTGAGGATACTCGGGAGACCGGAACGGCGGAACCGAGGTTGGGTGAGTAGCTTGGTTATCCGCGGTACGGAGCCAATGCAATGTGTGCCAATGGGAACCCGGTGCGGTGGAACCATTGTGAGGATACTCGGGAACCCGGAACGGCGGAACCGAGGTTGGGTGAGTTAAAAAGGGTGTTTTTGAAAAGGGTAATAATGAAATGGTTTACGATGAGTCAACGCCTACGGTAGTTACAAAGCAAACGCAAATGTGTCAGCACTATTGTCTTTTATTTACTGTTTACGTACTTATCATGTGGAAATCGATGCTAGTATTAGGATTATACTGCTGAGCCTTCGTAGCTCATGGTGTTGCCTTTTTGGTGACCATGGCATATTATATGGGTGGGGACGCCAGTATAATATGTCAGACTTGATAGATGAACAGGGCGAACTATTCACCTTTGGAGGCATTCGGAGCCGAAGAACTCGTTAGGTTGGAGGAACAAGAAGAGCCGTAGAATAGAAATCCTTAGTTCCCTCTTGTTACATCTTTTGTATTTCAAATGCTCTTATGAGAGCCGTATTGTAATAACGAGCAATGACTCGTTTATTTCTGTAATAAATAATTCCCTTAACGTACCTAAAATTAGGGGCGTTACACGTACGGTACCATAACTCACCAAAACGGTACAATACCGTACGACAACTGTAACGCCCTCAATTTTGGGTACGTTAAATAAGACATTTTTATTGAAATTTCAAAACAGTGTCTGGCTCTTATTACAACAAAACTCCCACACGAGTTCAATATTACAAAAGAGAGGGATAACTAGGGTTTCCTATCTACAGCTTCTCTTGCTTCTCCATCCTGGCCAGCTCCTCGGCTCCGAAAGCCTCCAAGGTGAAGATCTCGCCCTGTTCATCTATGAGATCTGACACATTATATCGGCGTCGCCACCCATATAATATGCCCGGGTCACCACAAGGTAACACCATGAGCTATGAAAGCTCAATAGAGTAAACCCTACCCACTAACCCTTAACTTATAACAATACAACAGACAGTAACAATGACACACCCACATCCACAATCTAACTACCGTTGGTGTCCAAGATTCTCCGAGTTTCTCCTACGCAACTCATCGTAGACCGTGTCTCCATTTCCATATACAAATCAACCTTTTTCAAAATCATTTGCATTGGCTCCATATCACGGATAACCAAGCCATCAACATCCAACCTCGGTTCCGCCATTCCGAGTTCCCGAGTATCCTCACAATGGTTCTGCCGCACCAGGTTCCCATTGGCACACAAAACTTGCATTGGCTCCTCTCCACGGAAAACCAAGCCATATTACCAATAAGGCTACCACATCCGGCCCTATTGGCAAACTTCACAAAGGGCTACCAAGTCCGGCCACATTGTGGTTTCCACCAACCTTTTATCCAATGGATAATAAATCCCCTAACTTTTATTGTCCAATGGACAATAGTTATTAGGAAACTTTTATATTAAAATAATATGTACCTTGACACATGGGAATAAGAAAATGATTAAATTAATCAACCCATGTACTTTGGTGAAAGACTAACCTTTTACCCAATCGATAATAACCACCATAACTTTTATTATCCAATGGATAAAAGTTGCTAGGGAGATTATATACTAAAATAATCAAAAAGTACTTTAAAGTAATTAAAAAGTTTATTTTTTTTATAACTACTAGTACTTTGTTCAAATCATCCATTGAATCCTTTTAATCTAAACAATTGGGTTTCTATTATCCAATGGATAATAGTTCCCCTAACATTTGTTTTCCAATGGATAAAAAATAAAACTAAAAATATTTAAAAGAAAATGAATAATTAATTCTTTGTCTAGGGTTCAAAAGGTTCAAGAGGGGCAAAACGGTCCATTTTGATGAGATAAAAGTAACTAGTTGACTTGCTAGCTCGGTTTCTCCAACAAGTCGGTTGGAAACTAACTAGGCTTGCCAATTAGGGTTTAATGCCACGAAACAAAATTTGAAAGGCAAAAACGTAATTTTGACAAACTACTAGAGTATTAAAATAAAATTCAAATATTTAACGAAATTTTCACTGATCGAAAATCAGGGCCGTTACAACAGCATCCATACGGGACCATACCTCACCAAAACGGTACAATACCGTACGACAACAGCCATACGGGACATTTCCTCACCTAAACTCTACAATACCGTAAGACAACATCCATACGGTACCATACCTCACCAAAACGGTACAATACCGCATGACAACATCCATAGGCTACAATACCAAACCAAAAAGGTACAATACCGTACAACAATATCCATATGGAACCATACCACACCAAAACGGTTCAATACCATACGGTACCATTACTCCCCAAAACGTTACAATATCGTACGACAACATCCATACGGGGACCACATCTTACCAAAATGGTATAATACCACACCACAACATCCATATCGTACCAAACCATACAAAAATGGTACAATACTGTACGACAATATCCATAGGCTACCATACCACACAAAAATAATACAATACCGTACGACAACATCCATAGGGTACCATACCACACCAAAACGGTACAATACCTTCCGAAAACATCCATAGGGTAACATACTCCATACGGAACCATACCACACCAAAACGGTAGAATACTGTACGATAACAACCGTACGATAGCATAACTCACCAAAACAGTACAATAACGTCCAACAACATCCATACGGGACCACAGCTCACCAAAGCGGTACAATACCATACGAAAAGATCCATAGGGTACCACACCACACCAAAACGGTATAATACCGTACGACAACATCCATACAGGACCACAACTCATCAAAACGGTACAATACCGTACAACAACATCCATAGGGTAACGTACTCCATATGGAACCATACCACACCAAAACGGTACAATACTGTACGACAACAACCGTACGGAACAATAACTCAACAAAACGGTACAATACCATACGACAACATCCATACGGGACCCCACCTCACCGAAACGGTACAATACCGTACAAAACATCCATAGGATACCAAACCACAACAAAACGGTATAATACCGTACGACAATATCCATACTGGACCACACCTCACCAGAACGGTACAATTCCGTACGACAACATCCATAAGGGACCACTCCTCACCTAAACGGTACTATACCGTACGACAACATTCATACGGTACCATACCTCACCAAAACGGTACAATTCCGTACGATACGTCCATAGGGTACCATACCACTCCAAAACGGTACAATACCGTACGGCAATATCCATACGGAACCATACCGCCCAAAAACGATACAATCCATCCGACAACATCCCTACGGGGCCACACCTAACCAAAACGGTTCAACACCGTTGGACAACATCCACAGGATACCATACTGCATACGGAACCATTTCACACCAAAACAGTACAATACCATTCGACAACAACCGTACAGTACCATAATTCACCAAAACGGTACAATACCATACGACAACATCCGTACAGGACCACTCCTCACCTAAACGGTACAATAACGTATGACAACATCCATACGGTACCATACCTCGTCAAAACGTTACAATACCGTACGATAACATCCATAGGGTACCATACCAAACCAAAACGGTACATTACCGTACGACAATATCCATACGGAACCATACCACGCCGAAACGGTACAATACCATACGACAAAAACCGTATAGTACTATAACTCACCAAAACTGTACAATAACGTACGAGAACATCCATAGTGTACCATACCACACAAAAATTGTACAATACCGTACGACAACTTCCATTGGGCACCATACCACACAAACACGATACAATACCATACGACAACATCCATAGGGTACAATACCACACCGAAACGTTACAATACCATACGATAATATCCAGACTGAACCATACCACACCAAAACGGTTCAATACCGTACGACGACATCCATATGGTACCATACCAAATAAAAACTATACAATACCATACGACAACATCCATAGGGGTCCATAACACACCAAAACGGTACAATACCGTACGACAATATCCATACAGAACCATACGACACCAAAAAGGAATAATACCGCACGACAACGATCATACGGTACCGTAACTCACGCAAACTGTACAATGCCGTACAATAACATCCATACGAGACCACACCACAACCAAACGGTACAATACCGTATGACAACATCCATAGAGTACCATACCAAACAAAAACGGTACAATACCGTACGACAACATCCACAGGGTACCATACCACACTAAAACTGTACAATATCGTACGACAACCTTCATACCGTGCCATACCACATCAAAACGTACAATACCATACGACAACCTCCATATCATACCATACCACACCAAAACGGTACAATACCGTACCACAACATGCATAGGGTATCATACCACACCAAAACTGTACAATACCGTACGACAAGCTCCATACCGTACCATTCCACACCAAAACGGTACAATACCATACGACAACAACCGTACAGCACCGTAACTCGCCAAAAAATTACAATACCGCACGACAACATGCCTACGGGACCACTCCTCACCTAAACGGTATAATACCGTACGACAACATGCATACGGAACCATGCCTAACCAAAACGGTACAATACCGTGCGACATCGTCCATAGGGTACCGTAACACACCAAAAAGGTACAATTCCGTACGACAATATCCATACGGATCCATACCATACCAAAATGGTACAATACCGTACGACAACAACCGTACGGTACCATAACTCACCAAAATGGTATAATACCGTATGACAACATCCATACAAGACCAGACCTCACCAAAACGGTATAATACCGTAGGACAACATCCGTAGGATAGCATACTCGATACGGAACCATACCACACCAAAACAGTACAATACCATTTGACAACAACCGTACAGTACCAGAATTCACCAAAACGTTACATTACCGTACGACAACATCCATAGGGTACCATACCACACCAAAATGGTACAATACCACACGACAACATCCATACGGAAGCACTCCTCACCTAAATGGTACAATACCGTACAACAACATCCATATGGTACCATACATCACAAAAACGGTACAATACCGTACGACAACATCCATAGAGTACCATACCACACCGAAACGGTACAATACAGTACGACAAAACCGTACGGTACCATAACTCACCAAAACGGTACAATACCGTACGACAACATCCATACGGGACCACATGTCACCAAAACGGTACAATACCGTACAAGAACATCCATAGTGTACCATCCACACAAACATGGTAAAATACCGTACGACAACCTCCATTGGGCACCATACCACACAAAAATGATAAAATACCATACGACAACATCCATAGGGTACAATACCACACCAAAACGGTACAATACCATACGATAATATATCCATACGGAACCATACCACACCAAAACGGCACAATACCGTACGACAACAATCATACGGTGCCATAACTCACCAAAACGGTATAATACTGTACAACATCGATACGAGACTACACCACACCAAAACTGTACAATACCGTACGACAACATCCATAGGTTAACATACTCCATACGGAACCATACCACACAAAAATGGTACAATACAGTACGACAACAACCGTACCGTACCATAACTCACCAAAATAGTACAATACCGTCCAACAACATCCACACAGGACAACACCTCACCAAAACGGTACAATACTGTACGAAAACATCCATAGGGAACCATACCTCACCAAAACGTTACAATACCATACGACAACCTCCATACCGTACCATGCGACACCAAAACAGTACAATACCATACGACAATATCCATAGGGTACCATACCACAACAAAACGGTACAATACCATACGACAACATACATATGGTACCATACTAGGCAAAAACTATACAATACTATACGACAACATCCATAGGGGTTCATAACACCCCAAAACGGTACAATACCGTACGACAATATCCATACGGAACCATACCACACCAAAAAGGTACAATACCGTACGACAACGATCATACAGTACCGTAACTCACCAAAACTATATAATACCATACGTGAACATCCATACGAGACCACACCACAACCAAATGGTACAATACCGTATGACAACATCCATAGGGTACCATACCAAACCAAAATGGTACAATACCGTACGACAACATCCATAGGATACCATACCACACCAAAACTGTACAATACCGTACGACAACCTCCATACCGTACCATACCACACCAAAACGGTACAATACCATATGACAACAACCGTACGGTACCGCAACTCACCAAAACGGTACAATACCGAACGACAACAACCGTACGGTACCATAACTCATCAAAATGGTATAATACCGTATGACAACATCCATACAAGACCACACCTCACCAAAACGGTATAATACCATAGGACAACATCCGTAGGATAGCATACTCGATACGGAACCATTCCACACCAAAACAGTACAATACCTTTTGACAACAACCGTACAGTACCAGAATTCACCAAAACGTTACATTACCGTACGACAACATCCATAGGGTACCATACCACACCAAAATGGTACAATACCACACGACAACATCCATACGGAAGCACTCCTCACCTAAATGGTACAATACCGTACAACAACAACCATATGGTACCATACATCACAAAAACGGTACAATACCGTACGACAACATCCATAGAGTACCATACCACACCGAAACGGTACAATACAGTACGACAAAACCGTACGGTACCATAACTCACCAAAACGGTACAATACCGTACGACAACATCCATACGGGACCACATGTCATCAAAACGGTACAATACCGTACAAGAACATCCATAGCGTACCATCCACACAAAAATGGTAAAATACCGTACGACAACCTCCATTGGGCACCATACCACACAAAAATGATAAAATACCATACGACAACATCCATAGGGTACAATACCACACCAAAACGGTACAATACCATACGATAATATATCCATACGGAACCATACCACACCAAAACGGCACAATACCGTATGACAACAATCATACGGTGCCATAACTCACCAAAACGGTATAATACTGTACAACATCGATACGAGACTACACCACACCAAAACTGTACAATACCGTACGACAACATCCATAGGTTAACATACTCCATACGGAACCATACCACACAAAAATGGTACAATACAGTACGACAACAACCGTACCGTACCATAACTCACCAAAATAGTACAATACCGTCCAACAACATCCACACAGGACAACACCTCACCAAAACGGTACAATACTGTACGAAAACATCCAAAGGGAACCATACCTCACCAAAACGTTACAATACCATACGACAACCTCCATACCGTACCATGCGACACCAAAACAGTACAATACCGTACGACAATATCCATAGGGTACCATACCACAACAAAACGGTACAATACCATACGACAACATCCATATGGTACTATACTAGGCAAAAACTATACAATACTATACGACAACATCCATAGGGGTTCATAACACCCCAAAACGGTACAATACCGTACGACAATATCCATACGGAACCATACCACACCAAAAAGGTACAATACCGTACGACAACGATCATACGGTACCGTAACTCACCAAAACTATATAATACCGTACGTGAACATCCATACGAGACCACACCACAACCAAATGGTACAATACCGTACGACAACATCCATAGGGTACCATACCAAACCAAAATGGTACAATACCGTACGACAACATCCATAGGATACCATACCACACCAAAACTGTACAATACCGTACGACAACCTCCATACCGTACCATACCACACCAAAACGGTACAATACCATATGACAACAACCGTACGGTACCGCAACTCACCAAAACGGTACAATACCGTACGACAACATCCCTACGGGACCACACCTCACCAAAACGGTACAATACCGTACGACAACATCCATACAGGACCACTCCTCACCTAAACGGTACAATACCATACGACAACATCCATATGGTACCTTGCCTCACCAAAACGATACAATACCGTACGACAACATCCATAGGGTATTGTACCACACCAAAAAGGTACAATACCGTACGACAATATCCATACGGAATCATAGCACAACAAAACGGTACAATACCGTATGGTATCATAATTCACCAAAACGATACAATACCGTACGACAACATCCATACGGGACCACAACTCACCAAAATGGTACAATACCACACGACAACATCCGTAGCATATCATATCACACAAAAATGGTACTATACTGTACAACAACATCCATAGGGTACCATACCACACAAAAACAATACAATACCGTTCGACAACATCCATAGGGTACCATACCACACCAAAACTGTACAATACCGTATGACAACATCCATAGGGTAACATACTCCATACGGAACCATACCACACCAAACCAAAACCGTACAATACTGTACGACAACAACCGTACGGTACCATAACTCACCAAAACAGTACTATACCGTCCAACTACATCCATACGGAACCACACCTCACCAAAACGGTACAATACCGTACGAAAACATCAATAGGGTACCATACCACACCAAAACCGTACAATACCGTATGACAACATCCATACAGGACGACACCCTCACTGTTTAAGGGTTGCATCTCGTTTCAGTTAATTTTGGTTGTAATAAATTTACTTTCAGTACATATAAATTGCTTGGTTTGACGCTGGGTGTGCACTGGTCCTTTCATAGCCCAGAAGGGGATAAAAATTAACCTGTTGGTACGATGTCAACACTTGCGTGATGGACTGGGATTGTCGTGCGATGGTTTAACTTGCATGTAAGAGCCTCCATGCATGCAAGTTTGCCATTGTTCACAACAAACTCAAGCCAAGGCACTGTTTTGGCATCCAGAATCTGTGTTAAATTTTATCTAATTTATTTCTCGCCATTTCATCCATCCATGCTATTATCTATCACATCCTGCAAGCTGTTACAGTTTCAACCCCGATTAATTGTTCCCCCGCCCTAAATGGCTAAAAAGTTGATTAATCAAACAGAATCGCAAACAAATATCTTTCGCAAATGCCTAAATAGAGACCGATCTCTGGATTGGGCGAGAGGGGTGCCATAAAACCCTTCCCCCTTCGTAACCTGGCTCCCAAACCCAGATATGGTTATGACGGACTGATTCCTTAACTTTTTCAAGATCAAATAGCGCGGCAAGTGCTTCGAAATACGGTTCCTTAGGTGTAGAACCTTCAAACCCAAGTGGCAACTAAGTGGCAACTCTGTATTTTCGTGAGCGCTTGTCATCCAGCTTAAAGCGCTCCATCGAACCGGCACTTTCTTTAGAGAAGGGAACGGAATCCTTTCCCTAAGAAAAGGGCACGCATGCCCACAATGGCTACTCTGATGGGGACCGAACCAATATTAATCCATACTTAGAGTTTAAAACATCTTTGAACAAATCCTTAAAAGTCTGTCAAAACGATGAGCTTCGCGCTGCCGAAGGTTAGGATGTCAATTTAACAGAACCCCGTGTCCGGCCAATCTAATCTGGGACTTTTTCATTTGTTCGAATCATGTTGTTTCCTCTAAAAATGGACCAAATAATGTGAGCCAAATTTGAAAAGGCATTTACGAATTTGCGATTCTATTCCATTAATCAACTTTTAAGCATTCTCATTTGCATCGATGTGGGATAAGCCTCGTTGGATCATTTTGGCAATCCGGCATGGTTTACCGGAGCCCGGGGACCCCAAATGACCAACAACCTTCAACGATGATGAGTCATTCTACCGTTCAACTGTTGCTCTGCGATTATGCGGGCAGCAGGAGGTATATCTTGGCTCTAGTCCGAGGAACCTGTTACAAGCCAAAACCAGCCTTTGCATATACAAAACACTAGCACTTTCCAAACTAGGACAGGTACCTGCAGGGTAGGATCTACTTGCATCTAACCCCGTATACTGTCTATGTGTTACTGCTTTCCCTATGGCATGCACTGTACATACATACCGTTTTGCGTAGAAGCATGTTTAGGGCGGCTCCTAGGTTCTCTCGATTTCGAGTCTGCCTTATACTTATTAGGACGTTGCCATGGCCCGATGAAGAGTCGTGTATCTTGATGGTGCATGTTATCATTTTCTCAAAAATCCTTAGATCGATTAAGACTTTGGGAAATCCAGGCTTTCTAAGTCTTTTTCTATTACCCGATCGAGGTTTCAAACAGAAAACGAGGAACGACGGAGAGAATGCCGTGATGCTTATAACTGCCTCAGTTATCATGCGAATCACGTACACCATTTAGGCTACGGCACTGTGCCGCCTACGCTGCCTTAGTTTTAGTATCACGTCATCTACACCGAGTTGTTTCAAGTTGAAATTTCGAGAATGGAATAGTCAAAGCCTTAGGCTGTTTTGACATCTCTTGGTGTTAGTTGATTCAAGTAAGGATACACCCTCGAAAAGATTTCTGTGGATCACTGGTAGCGTCCGAACATTATAAGACAGGCTTGTCTTCTAGTCTTAGAGTCTAAGGGCGACATTGACGACGGTGACTGTGCTTTCGCTTTAGTCTTTTATTTAGATTAAA
>BPLS01031358.1:0-46827 GCA_019656275.1 Rhododendron kiyosumense
CACCATGTTTCACATCTCTTCGCAAAAGATGTGTTAAAGTGTTGCAAACTTTCACAAAAACCTCTCTCAAGTCTCAATATCATTTCAAAAAATCCCAAACGAAAACCCATGTATTATTTTGAAAATCTCTAATAGTGGAGTCACATAAGGCATATGAGGGTTCCTTTTCCCTCGCGGTTTCAAAGCCTTTCTATTTCTAGCCATAATTTTGTTGTAGCCTCCCTCTAAGAACCTTTAATACGAAAGAACCAAAGAACTGACAAGCTCAAAGAACCTCTACTAGGAAAGAAAGAATAGCCTTGATAGAGGAAGACAAGCTCAAAGAACCTCTAATATGAATTGGTCATTTAGCTGGCCTCTCCTTTCTCTGTATATTTCACCAAGATTCCTTTTGCTCCTTTCAAGTTTCAATTGGTTATTTTTCTAGCCAATGATCTCCATTTGATTTTCTCTCCCAATGCAAATTGTTCTGCCACTCATTTGATTTTACATGTCAAGAACCTTAAAACACATGTTGAACAATTGCAGGCTTGGAAAAGTTGGATAGAAGGGCAGGGCGCAAACCTCGTAGACCCAACATTGAGGACTAATTCGAGTTCTATTTGCGAGATAATGAGATGTATTCACATTGGGCTGCTATGCGTTCAGGAAAACATAGCCGATAGACCAACCATGGCTTCAGTTGTTATGATGGTCAAGAGTTCCTCCCTCACTCTACCCATGCCTTCGGAACCAGCATTTTTTTTACATAGTAGCGTTGGTCCACAACAACCAGTGCTGGGGGAGTTTGATTCTACGGTAATGGAGTACAACCATTCAAAACCTAAATCGGCGTGCATGTCTGTAGATGATGCCTCGATTACTGAGTTATATCCTCGTTGATTTTCGACAATGAGAGGTCAGTAATAATCATCGTCGTATCTGCATCATTTTTCTTTTTCTCTATTCTTTTTTGGCTTCTTTTTTATTTGTTACTTTTCATGGAGAATCATGGGCTATGGTCCATATCTTTGACCATTTTTCTCATAACAAACCATGGATGATGCGCTTTGACATTCTGAATGTAATTTTTAGGTCCGGACCAATAAAAAGAAAACGCAAGTTGTTTTTAGGGGTTTTGAGGCTTGATCAGAAGAAAGGACAGGAAAATGGAGAAGACCGATCAGCAATCCATGGTTTCCACCATTAATCTTGTGAAGATCCTCTCCGTCATGAGCGGGTAATCTCTCTGGCTAGGGAAACGAGAATGCCTCTCCAAGTAGTATGATTGTATACTTTTCTCTGGTGGTTCGTTCAACATTGGTTGTTTAAATTCGGATGGTTCATAGTTTATGAAAGTTTGGAAATTACTATTTTTCTAATCTTGATATCGTGTTTGTATTCATGACATCAAGCACCATTATACAATAAATAATGTTCAAGGCTTCAGGATAGTTTCTAAGATGGACTATATGACGTTAGAGATCATTCCATCGAATGATCCTTACTTTGAGATGGGGCAAACCAGTGAAACAATTTGAGCTATGTTATGATCGTATTGGAGAACGAGTCTTGTAAATCTTCTTGGCGATTCTCCTTTGGGATCGCTACCGTAAAGGTGACCTGTTCTCTATTTTGAATGGTAACCCTAGGTTTCATCACATTTGTACTATGGGGGAGGTTGAATTAAAATCCTACTTCTATGTCTTGTTTTCGAAACCCGTTTATTGCCTTCCAGTCAATCTAGTGCAAACAATCGAAACTGTTCTCTGAATTAAACTAGAAGTACATTGACTTTAGAGCAACTTAGCTTTTTATTCCCTGTGGACGATCCCGGACTTAACCACTATTCTTCGAGAAATTAGTTAATTACCTGTTTTGTAGATATCTGTTGGTACGATAAACGACAAATCTGTAACTACACCACAATATGTGTAATCTTGCTATGATCCACATTGTGCATCATAGCTTTCTCCGTCCAGTTTATGAGTAGAGGTGTCAAATGGTGCCGGCCGTTTAACTCTGTTCTTCGTGTCGTGCTGTGCTGGTCTGTTTACGATATTTACTTAAATTGCGTCGTGTCGTGCTGGCCCGTTTACTTAAATCTTGTCGTTTCGTTCCGTGCCGTTTGCCAATCGTGTCGTGCTGTGCTAGCCCGTTTTCTTATATCATGTCATGTCGTGCTGGCCCGTTTTCTTATATCATGTCGTGTCATGCTGGCTCGTTTGCCAATCATGTCGTGCTGTGCTGGCCCGTTTTTTAAAATCGTGTCGTGCCGTGCCATTTTCAATCGTGTCAAGCCGTGCCGGCCCGTTTATTTAATCGTGTCGGGTCGGACCGTGCCATTTTAAGTCGTGTCGTGCCGGCACACCGCCAACCAATTTTCATCCAAACCATGTATAAAGTAGGACAAAACAAAAATGAAATGATACAAAAGATGTTTCGTATGTGCAAAGCTTATTCACTAACAAAAACAAACCAAATATTTTTAACCGAATAAAAATTGATAAATTTTTAAAGGTAAACAAATGATTTTTTAAAAACATAATATTTTTAAGAAATTATTTTTTTAAAATTAAATATCTTAGTTGTTTACCTTTAAGTTTTTAAAGGACAAATATTTTTTACTGAATTGAAATTGTTTACTTTTTTTTTTAAATAAAAAAGGTCATTTGGCTTATTTAATTTTTTTTTGTTTTTCCGTGCCTCATGCCGTGCCCTTTTGTGCCCGTGTCATGCCCGTGCTCGTGCCCGGCTAGAACCGTATCGTGCCATGCCGTTCATGTGCACCTTCCATGCCCGTGCCCGTGTTGTGCTCGTCTACGACCGTATTGTGCCGTGCCAGGCCAACTTCCGTGCCGTGCCCATGCTGTGCCGCCCACTCTCGTGCCCGTGTCGTGCCCCCGGCCCACTAAAACCGTGCCGTATCGTGCCGTGCTAGGTCAAGATCGTGCCTGTGACGTGCTGTGCCGGTGCCGTGCCGTGCTGGCACGGCCCATTTGACACCTCTATTTATGAGATATTGATTTATAGCTTAATATACCACGTTGGATTATGTTTGTTAAACTGTTTAAAGTAAAAGTCAACTCGGTATTGGTTGTGTTCATACAAAAATAATTATGATTGATGTTGAAGTTATATTCTACAATATATATAGTTAACGTTGTCTCGGTTGATTTTATTTTAGTGCAGATCAAAAAGTCACATCAGCCTGCACTTCTCAACTTCAGACGTATCGCACAAAATCCCAGGATGGAGTCCGAATATTTTTTGATATACCTAAACGTTATAAGGATGCAGATCCACGGACTAGAGAAGCATACTTAAGGAACCTCAGGGATTTTGTTGTCTTTGCGATAAAGCTTTGGGGAGGTAAAAATAACACATAATTGTGTGGCTATCTTTTACGAGCATCGGGGTAGGTAATCCTGTGATTTAAGAGCTTCGCTTTGAGTATTTTTCAAGGAAATTGCCCTATAAATGAAACCTCTTACAGAAAAGTTAACTTGACTTTCTGGAGAATGAAATTATGGAAGACCCTATCTTGGGTACTCTGTATACTAATAAGTCTATACGGATCTTATGCATATCGATCATCATAAAATTTGACCATCTTTTTTAAGTTTTTTTTTTTTTTTTTGCGGGAACGACTGACCACATTAAAACGAATGATACCACCACCATCTTCACCACCTCTCCTCTCGTTCCTGACAACACTCTTGGCTCAATCAATGAAAACTTCTCTCATGGTACTTCACTATAGAATCAACATCATAGGATTTTCCCACTGTCGACCCAAAATGAATCTTTTTAGAGATGTTAAAATATTAAGGAGCTCCGATCATTATTCTTCTTAAAATGTAACTTTACAAAATATCGCTGTTTAGTTATTGGTAATTAATTTTGACATTCCACTTTTTAATACCACACTCCAATATTTATCTTTTAGTATTTAAAATACACATGACAAGAACATTAAAAAACAAATATTAGAGTGTGGTTTTCAAAAAATAGAGTACAAAAATCATTGCCCTATTCATTTGGTCCTCTCTTTTTTTTTTTAAACAACTTTATGAGTTAGAGAGAAGAACAAAAGTGGAATTTTCTCCGTTGACTTTTTAAATGTTTTAGAACATCAAAATCGCCCAAATGTAATCCATTATATATATATATATGCAAAACATCTTTATGGGATTATGCAGGATTGATATAGTTATAGTTATAGTATTAATAGATTATGTTTATATCACTGGTAATCGATGGTTTTTTTGATCAACTAAAAAATACAGATATTAAATATAAAAAACAGTACAATAAAAATGGACATTACTTGTCCGGAAATATTGGTCACCAATGTTATGAGATAGAGGTCTTGTTATGCTATTAAAATAAACCAACTTAAATAAAATACTATTAACACATAACGAAAAAAGGAGAATTTTCACTTACACCCACCCTTGATTTGACTTTTTGTGGGATATTCCCTCATGGACTTAAATGTAAAACTGCTAGCAGTAGATTTCTGAGACATGTAAACCTTAGTTGAACCCTTTTGATTATCTAGGAATGATTTTTTCCCCTAAATTCTAGTACAGGTTTTCATACGTAGCCATTTTCCATGCAGTCAAATAAACGTTACAAATAGAACACCTGACACGTGGTACAGTTTAATTGTAGATGGTTGCCGAAACTCAATGCACTACTAAGAGTAGCCAAAATAACCACCACCAGTATGTGCTATGTATATTAATTTATGATTGAAATTTGAATTATCTAAAGACTACAAATGTTTACTGTGCATATGCCCTTCGGTTATTTATGTAATTTGTTAAAATAGGTGTTAGGCAAAATGAATAACATTAAATTAATGAGAATTCGAAAAGACTTCTTGACCTATTTTTTTAAGATTGTGATTCCTGAATCGGTTCATTGATTAGTTGAGTTTGGAGACGTCATTTTTGGGGTGAGTTTTCATCTTATTTTTTAAATTTAACGGACATTTTAGATAGAGAAAAGTCGACAAACGTACAACTAATGCGAGATGGTGGATAAAAAAAAAAAGAAAAAAACTAATGCGAGATGCCGTTTTACGTAAGAGGTTATTATAGATTAGCTTTGTTTTGGAAATTGATTTTTACACTCTTCTAATTAATGCAAACACCACTTCTTCTTCTATTTTCATCTTTTAGCAGGTGAATTTATGGAACAGTATTTGAAATTTGTTAAAAATGTATGCATGCATGCATGGACTATTCTGTAAATTCATTTGCTAAAAGACGAAAAAAGAGTGTTTGCATCAATTAGCGGTGTAAAAATTAATTTTCTTTATTTTATGTAAAAATAAAGCAAACTCCGACTACTGTTATCGAATTTCCAAAATAAGATTAAATTATTCATACCGTCGGTATAAACATTTATTTTCTCTAAATCAATTATATTGTGCCACGTCGCAATGTTCTATTAATTGGGACAATTGTTTTACGACACGGGACAATGTAATTGATTTGAAGGAATAAATGTTTACACTGCCGGTGTATATAATTTATTCTCTTTCAAAATATGTGATAAGAGATGACATTTAGAGTCAACTCCCATTCACTGAGTTTTTCTTTGGCCGTAGGAGAATACAAGTGTAGGAACGCGAAACTAGAGACAACTTCACAATCACTATAAGCCCAATCTAATTACTAGTCCCATTTTGGATAGAAAACAATGGGAAATTCCTAACCAGTCTCAATTTTGGCTTGGGGTTCCGTGCGGACCCTTCTTTATAGCACCATCCCGTCCAACCCCTTTTTTAAAGATACTTTTACTATTTTGCCCTTCAACTATTCACACCCTTTTGCAGAATTCACATCACTTTTCAGAATTCACACATCTTTTTAGAATTCACATCCCTTTGCAGAATTCATATCTCTTTCCAAAAATCACACCCCTATAATTCACATCTCTCACTAGAATTCACATTCCTCTGCAGAATCCACACCCAAAAAAATTTATACTCCTTTGCAAAGGAAGACTCTTGTCAACAAAAAGCAACTACACTAAAGCCATTCTAGATTTAGAAAAAGGACGTTTTAGAAAAAGAAGATAATTTCAAGCTCCAAAATCCTGTGTTTACGCAAATAATTTTCTTACCAATATAGATCTTGTTTGATAGATCTCATTGAGATCTTTAATACGGTGCAAAAAAAATCATAAAATTATTTTTCATTTTCGTTATATTTGAGTTTGAAATTACCTTCTTTTTGAAAAAGAAGGTTTTTGAAGAAAGCGGAACAAGACTTAAATTGTTCTCTGAGATATACTAACTACAAATTTTATTTTTGGGTAATTACTAACTGGAGTACAATTTTAAAAAGAATGAACACGTTTTAATCTCTCAAGTTGGACTGCGTTCTTTTGGCCTTAATTTAAATTTAACTTATTTTTTTCCCTTTTGAAACTTAAATGAAAAATAAGTTAAGTTCATCAGCATATTCTCTAGTTAAGAATAAATTCTTCACACCGCCGGTGTAAATATTTGTTTCCTCCAAATCAATTGCATTGCAACACATGTCAAAACAGTGGTCCCAATTAATAAAACATGACACAATGCAATTGATTTGGAGGAAACAAATGTTTACACCGGCGATTTAAAGAATTTATTCTCTAGTCTAAAGTCCAAATGAAACAACCCCATAGGAGCTTTGATCCAGCCTAAGTTTCTGTGATGTGTAGAGTCCATTAATAAAAATATTTTAGAGTCTAGAGTCCGTGAAAAAATAAAATTGCCTTTAATGAGACAACGGGCTTTATTTGGCTAACATAAAAAATGTCTTTTTTCATTTAAATTGCCTTAAATGAGCTAATGGCCTTATTTGGCTAACACAAAATATGTTTTTTTTTTTTTCGTGTTTTTCAATTTTGTTGCACTTTCATAGGGTACCCTAGGGGTTTAGGCATTTTCATAGGATTTTTAGGATACACTTTCTTATTATAGGGTGTTAGCGGCTTAGACATTTTCATAGGGTATCCTAGAGTTTTACGCACTTACATATATAAGGTACCCTAAGATTTTAGACACTTTTAACGTCGGTCAACGTTGGTCAACCTTGGTCAACGCCGGTCAACCTTGGTCAAAGCCGATCAACACTAGTCAACCTTGATCAATGCCGGTCAACCTTGGGAAGGGTTTTGCGTAAATCCTGGACAGAATATCCTTTAGACTTTGAAAAAAAATATTTATATCTTTATTATAACAAAAACTCTTATAATATGTCATCTTACTCAATTTGCCCTTATTATAGCAAAACCTATTCTTTTACATTTAAACTTGATTGTCTAACACATACATTTCCGATATCAGTCAAGTTTAAAGGATAAAAAATAAGCTTAAGTGAGAAGAATGGACTAAATTAAAAAGGGTTTGTTAATTCCACGGGAGGTTTTGTTAGTGCCACGGGAATTAATTACACATCAACCTAATATGCCTTAATTGCCCTCCCTAGTAATCGGCTTTGTTTTGACTTCTCCATGGCCATTGCTTTCCTAAGATCCCAACCAAAATTCTTTCTTCTTCAAAGAATTAAAAGCATAAAATAATTATTATATTATATTATATTTTTGCTCTCCAGGTTAACTGCAAATCACCACATAACCAGAAACATTAAAAATCAAAATTAACATTCTCGTTCACCATTAAAGATGCATTCCAAGAAGCATTAGAAAATAACAAGAACATGTCCTATGAAGTTCCAAGAGAGGAAGGGAAAAAAAAGAGGAAAAGTTTGTAATGCGTCCTTTACTTGGCCCTTGACAATCTTTATTGAAACCTATCTATTTTCTTCATTTCTTTTGTTTTTTATTATTGTTAATTTTTTTTAATTAAGAAAAGTGAGTAAATTCCAAGAGCCATATGTGGCGATCCACTGATGTACAGGACAAAAGAGAAAAAGCCATCTTTTTTTTTTCCGTCCACGTGCATCGAACAGGCAAGACGTTAATTAGTTATTTTTAAATTAAAGATGAAGGAGTTTAAGGAAGTTATTCTTTGTAGAAGAAAGGACTTTGGTTGAGATCTTGTGATAGTGGAGTATTAAATTTGATTAGGAATGAAAAAGATTTGAAGTGGGATATGAATTATACAGAAAGTCACCGAGGTGGTAGTTTAGGAAATGACTAGATCGAGAGAAGTCAAAACAAAGCTGATTACTAGAGGATGGGCAATTGAGGCATACTAGGATGATGTGTAATTAATTCCCGTGGCACAAACAAATCCTCCCGTGGAATTAACAGCTTCCAAATTAAAAAATTAAATTAAATTTAAGAGCAAAAGAGCGCAGCCTAATGATTAACCTTGCACCCTATTATCTTCATCATCCAGGCCTGTTTATCAATGAAACTAGAACTGCTCTTCGATTTCTGACTTGTCGGACAAAAATTTATCTGGTAAAATTGGAAACCTCGTGGAATTCCAAGGTGCGGGAGGCTTCGGTGGCAATGTTCTAAAAAGCGCTCGGTGCTAGGTGGGCGGCCGACCACCTTCAAGCTTCGAGACCTATTAATTGGCCATTAATCGCCTTTTAGCAATTAGTCGGGTTTTTTTTTTTATAAATATTTTACAACCTCCCTACCATCAATAATCACAATTTTTCTAGTTAATGTGATATATATTCTCTACCATCAATACTTACTAGTTACTACACGTCTACCAGTCTACACGGCTACAGCCTATACCAAACGGTCCAAAGCATAAATTTACAATACTACACTACTCTGCTACTCAGATTCAAGTGTTAAATTTTGTCAAAAAAAAAAAATACGACTCACTACAGAGAGGGGGATCAAGAAATTAGAGAGAGAGAGAAATTACACACAAAGAGAGAGAGAGAGAGAGAGAGAGAGAGAGATTACAGAGAGGGGGAGGGGGATCAAGAGGGAGGGATCGAGAGTTACAGCAATCAACAGTGAGGTGCAGTGGCAATGAATGGTGATGAAAGGCGTCGGCGATGACTAGTGTCAGTGATGAGAGGCGATCGTAGATGTACTGGCGTTGGCAGTCGGCGATGACTGGGTTTCTTCCCAGACCCAGATCGATGAGAGGCTGATCGAATGAGAGCCCTAACACAGTAATTCGAAGCCCTAAATAACCTGGTATGAGTATAACAGTTACACCCCCCCCCCCTCTCATTTTCTAAAAATTCATATTTACCCTGCCAAATCGCCCATTAGCCGATTAATCGCCCATGAATCGATTAATCGCCTATCGCTGCCTAGACGCAGACCAATTAAGCGGTGATTAATCGCCACCAAAGTCCGATTAATCTTCTAGCCGCCTAATTCAATCTTTTAGCCATTAATCTCATCGGTCAGCCCAGATTTTCGATTAATCGCCCATTAATCGGCGATTAATCGCCCATTAATCGGCGATTAATCCCTCCTTTTAGAACACTGTTCGGTGGTGATAAGTACGAGGAACCGAATCTGCTCCACCCAGGGGCGGACCCACGTTAGGGCACGTGGGGTCACGTGCCCCCACGCCTTTTAAAAAAAAAAAAAAAGAAAAATATTTTGATATAAATATATAAAAGTTTCCCACCCCTGCACAGAGCACTGGCTTAGCGTGGTGGTTACATGTGTGTTGAAAGATTCCAAGCGCCTGGGTTCAAATCCCAGGCACTCCGTTCCTTGCTCTTTTTTCTTGTTTTTTTCTACCTCTTTCCTTTATTTTTTCATTTTTGTTCCATCTCTTAACTTTATTTCTTCATTTTTGTCCTATCTCTCAGTGTTTTCCTTCCAATCTTAAATATTACGAAAATTAAATTACTAAATTACAGTATTTTGTAATTTACTTTCTCTTGACTTTAGCATTAATCTTACAGTTCCACCACAACAGTTGAAATTTTCAGCCATGAAGATTGTCAAAAATTGGTTGCAGAATAGAATGAGTGATCAATATCCAATGATTAAGTGATAATTTAGTGGTATACATACAAAAATATTATTTACGATTGTGAATAATATATAGGTGCCCCCAGTATATAGAATTTCTGGGTCCGCCACTGGCTCCACCTGAAATTTTAGAGAAAGAAATCTTAAAAGAGAGAGAGATTGGGAGAGAGGAGAGTTGAATATGGAGGAGAAGCTAGTGGAGATGTTGAAATCGGCTGTGGTGCTGCTGGAGGCGATTTCAGTTGTGTCGCCGGAGGGTGGCGGAGATGCGGCGGCGGCGATGGATTCGTCGTTCGTGGCGTTCAACACGATCTGATGGATTCTGGGCCTTTGGTAGTCAATATAAGTTCAGGCGAAGGATTCAAAACCCTAGGAGAGTGATGTTTGATGGATTCGGGGCCTTTTGTAGTCGATATAAGTTCAGACGAAGGAGGCGATGAGGATTACGACTGGATATCGGAGCTTCTCGAAGAGGTTAAGAGACAGGGAGACGTTTTGCTAAACCCTAAGCCGAGGTCGACGGCGAAAGGTTTGGACGATGACTATGTGGTTTTGGACGACGGCTTCTTCTTCTTGCCGTCGAGACTCTTGCCCTGAGCCAAGCTCTGGCATATGGCTTGGATCTTCGCGTCAACGGCCGAGTGCAGCGGCTTGTACTCTCCGTGAGTTCGAAGGTGGAAGACGACAGGGGTATTTTTGGTAAACGGGCTTATGCGGAATGAGTTTGACACGTGGTGCTTGGATGGGTATGCTGTGACAAAAGAGGATCGGCCAATATGAAGCCCTAAAAACAATCCCAAACAATTCCACAATCACATAAGTTTCAACCCAACTACAAGCCCCACTAGGTGGAATCCCAGCCAATACAAAGGAAAGAACATCGCGCGCAAATGGGGAGTTTTGAACGCTTTGTCTTCTACCAAGATGCAAGAG
The DNA here is from genome assembly GCA_019656275.1 of Rhododendron kiyosumense. Classification (NCBI taxonomy): domain Eukaryota; kingdom Viridiplantae; phylum Streptophyta; class Magnoliopsida; order Ericales; family Ericaceae; genus Rhododendron; species Rhododendron kiyosumense. Next base: position 10,846 of record BPLS01031358.1, read on the forward strand.
TCCTGATCCTATCGAGATGCAAGTGCAAGAGTGTTGACCAGACCAACTGAGGTACAAATTTCAAAATTCTCTAATTATTCAAAACTAGATACTTGAAATTCTGAATCCAAATCGAAAAACAAAATAAACAGAAAATTGATCACACCTTCAATCGAGATATTCTACCGTCATCAAATAACATGTATCGTTATCATCCAAACAGTATCTCATTCACTAATTTTAGTGTGTTCAAAGTGAAGATTGATCATACCTTCAATCACGATTAAAGTTTTGTCTTTCTATGAATTTGTAATAAAATATAGTTAACTATACTCAAAATATTTCGTTTGTGTTGGGTAGGAGATCCCTCTAACCCCACAATTGCATCAACCACCATGGTTGAGTATTGGTCTATGAGAGTACAGGAATCAACTGCAAACCAATACGCACAAAGCATATAATATTCGATATTACCAAAATCTCCAGATGTAACATTGTCAAACAACCGCACAACACGCACAAATTAAAACAAAAAAAACTGCCCCATATGATCGATCGCTAGGTTCTTTAGGGACCTAATTTCATAGTTTCCAAGTTGCAACATATATCCCAAACAAAAGTGAGCTAAAAAAGGGAAAATTGGTCAGGAGGACATACTAGAGGGGGTTTTAAAGCAATAAGGACATCTTAACTTTCCCTAACGGTGCCGTACATTCCACACCAATTTTCCAACAATACCCCCGCATTTAAACAGAAGCGGTTGAAGAGTTGTCCATATCAGTCGAACATTTACAGAAGAGAGAAAGAGAGAACTTACGAGAGAGAGAGAGACAAAACCCCCCTTCGCCACCTTCGTTTTCCTTCATCGCCGCCTACATTTTCCTTCGTCGCCGCCTACATTTTCCTTTGTCGCCGCCTTTGTTTGGTTTCCTCGCCATCGTCATCATCTACCTCGTCGTTTTCAAACGGAACTAGTAAGTAAATATTACACATTCTTGTCTTCATTAAGGTTTTCTAGTGCTCGTCATTGATTAGAGTTTGTATTTCGTTTCTACTGGTCTTAGGGTTTGGTAAGCATCTTGGAGTCCATTTAAAATCTGTTAGATCTTATTATGGTTGCATTAGGGTTTGTAGACCGTTGATTAGGATTTTAGTTATATGCGTAAGTTAGTGCTCTGGATTCTTGGTTGTTAAATAAATGTGGTTATCTTCCTATAGTTTAAGAAATAGTCTAGATTTGTGTATTTAACAAATATGATTATCAGTCAATATGTGTACTAAACGATTTGGTTAACTTTGACTGTGTACAACTTCAATAGATAATCATAAATGTCAAAATTTGTTCTTTGAATGTCGATAAGAACACACAGATGTGGTCATCTGCTTGTATGTATAATCTGAATTTTGTTTGTGTTAAAGATATGGTATTTTGATTTTGTTTGCTTTGTATTGTAATCTGAATTTTGTTTGTGTTAAAGATATGGTATTCTGATATTGCTCGCTTAGTATTGTACTCTGTTTTAATAGTTATGGTTATCTGTTGGTAAAGTGTTTAGGGTTTTTGTAGTCTATTCCCATACTTAATATTTGTACCATGTTTTAACACTTGTGGTTATCTCCTTATATGTGTAGAGGACATGACAAAACCAAAACAAAAGGTAAAGAATTGATGGCCGTATGGGAAGCTCGGCCATTAAAAATTATTTTGCCTTCACAAAAGATGAGAATGAAACAGTCACCGAGAAAAAGAACAATAGAACCAAGTCCAATAAATCCGAAACAAAAGAAGGCTTCCTCTCCCCCTCAAAAGCAGACAACTCCAATGAAACCATCTACTGAAAATGTCCGGAGTCCAAGAAAGAGGACAAGATCAAATAAAGAACATGAAGAATATATAGATGAGCAGCGTCCGACAAAAAGAACAACAAGATCTGCCACACAAGATGCGAGAAGTCCCTTGAAGAAGAAAACCAAAACATCTATTGAAGTGCAAGAAGAGGGAAAAGAGGAGGATAAAGAGAGAGAAGATGAAGAAGAAGAAGATACGGAAGAAGAAGAACAACATAAGATTAATAAACAAACCACAAAGGCTGCCCATCTATCATAATATATGTGTTGTAAGAGCAACAAGCTACCTATATGTGGTTATATATGATAATCTGCCTAAATATGTGTTGGAAGAGGGACAATCTGAAAATTTAAACTTTTATCCAGGTCGCAAACTCAGAAATCGAAGATGGAGATGGAGAAAGTGAAATTGGTGAAAACAAGGAAAACAAAGGAAGAGGTGAAGAAACCAAAGAGAACAAGTGCAAGACGAGGAACAATGAAAAAGGACATGAAGAAAATAAAAATAAAAACAGAAAGAAGAAGTGGAAGAAGAGGAAGAATCTGAACAAAAAGAAGAAGATGAGGGAGATGAGGAGGAAGAAGATGGGTCGGAAGAAGAAGAAGAAGAAGAGGGGTCATCAGAAGAAGAAGATGAGGGGCCAGAAAAAGAAGAGGAATCATCATCATCATCAGAAGATGATGAGGATCAAAAAGAGCTGCAGAAAAAGGCTGCTCGCTCTAAATTTAAGTATGATTATCAGTCAATCTATGTACTAAATGATTATCAATCAATCTATGTACTAAATCCAGATATGATTATCATTCAATCTATGTACTGACTGTTGAATTATGTAGTCTGAATGTTGATAAGAACACACAAATGGGGTTGACTTTTCAATTCTAGTCTGTGTTGTTTGCCAACAACTTCAATAGATGACTATAACCGTCGAATTATGTTCTCTGAATGTTGATAAGAACACTTAGATGGGGTTAACTTTGAATTTTAGACTATGTTGTATGCCAACTTCAATATATGACCATAACTGTCAAACTATGCCAACATCTTCAATATTAATCATTTATTTGATCCTATATGAATCCATAGATATATCGACCAATAGTTTGAAAACTGAAACTCATGCAGGAAGCCTATTGAGAAAAATAAGTTCGAGATGAAGAATAAGGGGGAAAAAAGGAAGACTCCTAAAAAAAATTGTAAAGAAAGATGTTAGAATAGTTAGTCTTTGTCCCACATCGGATAGTTGGAGTTATGTAATAAGTCACTAAGTAATATAAATAAAAGCTCTCTCTTGTGTTAGGGTTAATTAACACCCTAAACACTTCTTTCTCATTCTCTAAACAACATAGTATCAGAGCGGGATTTTAACCTTAATCCATCACAACCCTAGCCTAAACCCTAGCCTCTGTACATAATCCCTAAAATCACAATCCAAATTTTAGCCTCTACAAAAAAAAAAAAAAAAAAATCTCGGGTTACTGTTCATCGCGGGTTACTGTTCATTGCGGGTTACTGTTCACTGTTCATGGCGGTTACTGTTCATTACGGGTACTGTTCATTGCTGTTGCTATTCATCGACACTGTTCATCAATGATTTTCTAACTTCGGTAAGCCTTTGGTTTATGGGTTGTTGTTTTGGACCTGTTGTAGTAATCACTTGGTATACGTTGGTGACGTTACGGATCTGTCGTGTTTCATACTTGGTTGCTGATGCTGTTGGTTGAGTACGGGTTCTTGATTCGTTATTTTTTGTTGATTCTTATTGGTTGTTGCCTTTTTATTGTTTGGTAAAATGTCTGAGCAAAAGTCTAATTCTGTTTCTAGTTCTACTAATGGTGTGGCTCGTTCTTCTCGATTTCGGGAGAGATTATCTATTACCTCTACACTTTTGAATGACAAAAATTATACTGTTTGGGCCAAGGCAGTTGAAGTTTATTATTTGGGTGAGACACTATATCATATTTTAACTGATGACCCTCCCGCAGCCACTGCTGCCACATTTGGGGCATGGGTGTCCGAGGATACCCGGATTCGATCTGGGTTATGGAATAGTATAGAAGACCATATTTCTAGCACATTGGTCTTCTTACCTACAGCCAAACAAGTATGGACACAGGCTCAGGAGATGTATTCTGGTGTTAACAATCTCCGTCGCGCATATGATCTTCATCAGTCCTTCTTTTCTATCGCACAGGGTGATTTATCCTTGGAGTCTTATTATTCTAAGTTTCGCGGTATCTGTGAGGAGCTCAATATCTGTGAGCCTATTTCTGCTGATGTTCAGGTTATGAAGTGCCAGCGTGAGCATATGCAGGTGACTCGGTTTATATCTGGTGTGTCATCAACTACTTATGGTCCTGTTTGTAATCAGCTTTTGGGGTCTCGAGATTTATCTTCTCTCAGCGAGATTTTTAGTCGACTTCGTCAGTCTTCTGTATCTGTGCCTGTGCCACCTCCTGATCGTTCAGCATTAGCTTCCGCTGTATTTGGTGGTTCTGGCTCTTCCTTCAACCGTGGCCGTGGTCGCGGCCGTGATTCTGGATTTAAAGGTCGTGGTCGTGATTCTGGGTTCAATGGGGATAGTGGTCGTGGTTTTGGTCGTGCTTCTGGTGGTCGTGACTCTGGTTTTGGTACTCGTGGGGGTCGCATATCCCGGGGAGGTAGCCATGGTCGCGGCCGTGATTCCAGGTTTTGTACTCATTGTCGGGGAACCAATCATACGGTGGAGTTCTGTTATGAGCTTCACGGTTTCCCTGAGGCTCATCAGGTTGCTATCTCTCATGATGCTGGACAACTTACTCATTCTTCTGCCGACAATGTGGTGACTATCTCTGCGGAGGAGTACCAGCACCTTGTATCATTTCAGTCTCCAGCTGCGGATTCTTCCTCCACTGCTACGCTTGCTCAGAAAGGTCCATCCACTGCTTGTGTTGCATCTTCCTCCACTCCTACTCCTTGGGTTATCGATTCTGGTGCTTCTGATCATATGACTGGTACTTCTAATCTGTTTTCTCACCGTCAGTCTGTTGGTAAACCATCTCATGTTACCTTAGCAGATGGTTCTACCACAGAACTTACTGGTTTGGGTTCTGTTCCTGTCACTTCATCTCTTATTTTGGACTCTGTGTTACATGTTCCTAATTTTCCTTTTAATCTTATGTCTGTTAGTCAAGTTACAAAGTCCTTAAACTACTCCATCACATTTCTTCCTCATGGTTGCGTGTTTCAGGATCTCAAGACGGGGAGGAAGATTGGTGGGGGTACTGAACGTGGAGGCCTATATTACTTTGCCAATGACATTTATCCTGCGTCTTCTGCCCTTCGGTCATCAGTATTACCATATCAACAACATTGTCGTCTGGGTCATCCTTCTCTTTCCAATTTGAAGCGTCTAGTTCCATCATGTAGCAATATTAAAGATTTACAATGTGAGGTCTGTGAGTTTAGTAAATACCGTCGAGTGTCTTTTTATCCTAGGATTGAGCGTCGTGTGTCACGTCCTTTTCAGTTAGTACATTCGGATATTTGGGGCCCTATTCATATTCTCACTATCACTGGTTTTCAGTATTATGTTATTTTTGTAGACGATTTTTCTCGTATTACATTTCTTTATCTTATGAAAACGAGATCAGAATTGTCTTCTGTTTTTAAGTCGTTTTATACCAAAATAAAGACTCAGTTTGATACTTGCATCCGTATATTTCGTTCAGATAATGCACGCGAATATTTTCATAATGCTCTTTCTCGCTTTTTTGATGATCATGGGATACTTCACCAGTCTTCTTGCGCTCGAACTCCACAACAAAATGGGGTTGCTGAACGTAAGATCAGACACATATCTGAGATTATGCGTGCCATGTTAATACAGATGCAAGTCCCTAAATCTTATTGGAGTGATGCTGTTCATACAGCCTGTTACTTGATTAACCGTATGCCCTCCACTATTTTTGGTGGTCAGATACCATACAAAAAAAATTTTCCTGGTCGTCCTCTCCACTCATTACCCCATCGGGTATTCGGGTGCACATGTTATGTTCATGCGCTTGATCCTGACCGGGACAAACTTGACCCCCGGTCGATCCGGTGTGTCTTTCTTGGTTATTTGCGCACTCAAAAAGGGTATAAGTGTTACTCGCCGTCTCTTCGTTGTCACTTTATGTGTGCTGATGTCACCTTTAATGAGTCATTACCTTTCTTCTCGGGTACGCCTGAGTCTGCATAAGTACTTTCTGAGTCTGAGTATGTTATTCCTGTCGATGTTCCTCCTATTCCTGTGCCACCTATGCAGGTATATGTTCGTCGGCGACATGTGTTAACAGCCCCACCGGTGCCTACCACTGTGCCTCCTCCGTCCCAAGATCCGGTTCCTTCACCACCATCACCTCCTATCGCTTTTCGCAAAGGTATTCGATCTTGCACTTCTCATCCTATTGCTCGGTTTGTTTCCTATGATCATCTGTCTCCATCCCTTCGTGCTTTTACTACTTCTGTTTCGTCCATTTCTGTTCCTCACACTGTTCCAGAGGCTTTATCTGTTTCTGAGTGGCGGACAGCAATGGAGGCTGAGATGTCTGCTCTTCATGACAATGGTACTTGGGACCTGGTTCGTCTTCCGTTAGGAAAGTCTCCCGTTGGATGTCGATGGGTCTTTACAGTCAAGTATAATCCGAATGGCACAGTCGAACGGTACAAGGCCCGTCTTGTGGCCAAAGGCTATACCCAGACGTATGGCGTTGATTATGCGGAGACTTTTTCTCCGGTGGCCAAAATTTCCTCTGTTCGGGTTTTTATTTCCATGGCCGCTAATCTTGGTTGGCCCTTATTTCAGTTGGATGTCAAGAATGCGTTTTTCCATGGTGATTTGCTCGAGGAGGTCTATATGGAGCAACCTCCTTGATTCGTTGCTCAGGGGGAGCGTTCTCAAGTGTGTCGCCTTCGCAAAGCTCTTTATGGTATTAAGCAGTCACCTCGAGCTTGGTTTGGCAGGTTTAGTGATGCTGTGTTGCAGTTTGGTATGCGTCACTCTCATTCTGATCATTCTGTCTTTTCTATTCAATCCGATCGGGGAAAAGTAGTGTTGATTGTGTATGTGGATGATATCATTATTACTGGAGATGATCAGAAAGGTATTGATGAGTTAAAACACTTTCTACAACGTTAGTTTCACACCAAAGATTTGGGTAAACTGTGATATTTCTTGGGTATTGAGGTAGCAAGATCCAAGGAGGGGATTAGTCTATCCCAAAGAAAGTATACGCTGGATATTTTAGAGGAGACTGGTTTATTGGGAGCAAAACCCGTGGAGACTCCTATGGATCCAAATGTCAAACTGTGTGTCGATCAGGGGGAGATATTTCCTCATCCAGACCGTTATCGTCGCTTGATAGGCAAATTGAATTATCTCACCAATACACGACCGGATATCTCATTTGCTGTCAGTATAATAAGTCAGTTCATGTTAGTCCCTCGTCTTCCCCATTAGGAAGCTTGTCTTCGTGTTGTGAAATATCTCAAGGCTAATCCTTGACGTGGTCTATTCTATCGCTCAAATGGTCATTTGCGTATCGAGGCCTTTACCGATGCTGATTGGGTAGGATCACCATCTGATAGACGGTCAACAACTGGATACTATACTTTTGTTGGTGGAAATCTAGTTACCTGAAAGAGCATGAAACAAACTGTTGTTGCTCGGTCCAGTGTTGAAGTAGAATATCGTGCCATGGCTCATACTACATGCGAGGTTGTATGGTTGAGAGTTTTGTTCGAGGAGTTGGGGTTTAGCGTACGGTTACCTATTCCTATGTATTGTGATAATCAGGCAGCAATAAATATCGCTTCGAATCCGGTATTTCATGAGAGAACCAAACATATCGAAGTAAACTGTCATATTGTTCGGGAGAAGATAGATAGTGGCGTGTTGGCTACCCCTTTTGTGTCTATAGGAGCTCAATTGGCAGATATCTTCACCAAACCGTTATTTAAACCACGTTTAGAGTTATTATGTAACAAGCTGGGATTCTGTGATATTTATTCTCCAGCTTGAGGGGGAGTGTTAGAATAGTTAATCTTTGTCCCACATCGGAAAGTTGGAGTTATGTAATAAGTCACTAAGTAATATAAATAAAAGCTCTCTCTTGTGTTAGGGTTAATTAACACCCTAAACACTTCTTTCTCATTCTCTAAACAACAAAAGAAAAGAAAGTTGTGAAGAAAAAAAAGAAAGCTGTGAAGAAAATGAAGAAGGAAGTGGAGAAATTTCAGTATAGGTAATATAATCCTTGCTCTTTCGCATACTTGAATTACTTGTTAGATAAGTTTTTCTATGTTTAAATGTTTTAAAGTATACGATATTTGGTTCAAATTTTGTGCAGGTCTAGCATGGTGTCTTTTGTCAAGCTTCTCAAGGATGTCAAATTCACAAAAACCCAAAAAAAAATACAGATAAAAAAATCACCTTTTAGTACTTTCATCTTGGCTGTAGCGGATGCACAGTGGGATGACTCATATTTTAAAAAAAGTGATCATGATGCTTTGAAGCTGGTAGAACAATATGAAGGACAACGAGGAAGGTTCAAGTTAGGAGCCAAATTGGTAAAGATAATGGTTAGAGAGTTTGGCCTTATATTTGGAATCAAATCTGGGCCCAATAAAATTGAACTATCAACAAAATCCAGGATGCCAGAAATACCGTTTGCCTATAAAATTAGTGTGAAGAGGATAATAACAAATATTAGTCTGAGAGAATTCTTCAATAGAAAAGTTATGGCGAGAGAAAGTGAAGAAGATGCGAAGGATGTAGCACGTGTGCTAACCCTCTATCTCATTTCAACGATGTTTTTGCCAAGCACAGCTACGAGAATCAGTTGGAGTTACTTTCCGTTTATTGAAGACTTGGAGAAGTGCAGTTCCTATGCGTGGTCAACTTTTTTTACAGAAGAGCTGATTAAACAGTTGAACACCAATTTTATAACACCAATGGTTGCAGAAGGATGCATCGTGGGTCTCTTGGTAAAAACCTCTACCATTTACTAATCTAAACTGTTTCCTATTTTGTATCGTAAATGAATTCGTATTTTCATTGAATACAGTACTGGTTGTGTGAACATACGACCTTAATACACCAAGCAAAGCCAGATAATATGCCAAGGTTCATGAAGTGGAGGCTTTCTGACTTGACTGAAGCGTTGGTGACACACCCGTTATGTTCTCTTGATGCGGAAAAGGTAAAATATAATCGATTGAATTCTGCATTGTGTGCTACACGAACATCAATAGATAATCATAATTGTAAAAGTTTATGCTCTCTATCTTGCTGTGAATTTCTGGAATGTTTGCTATGCCAACAACATCAATAGTTATGGTTATCTATTATTTTGAGAAATTTCAGTCCAATTTTCTTAATTTCAATGCAGGTGGAGGAATTAGAGTTGGAACCGAATGATGAAGAGCAAGAGTTCCTTGAGGAGGAGAAGGACACAAATAAAGCTACAAAGAATGAGGATGTGGCGCATAACAACACAAACAGAGAGCAAAACCGAATAAAAATCTTCGAAGACGAAAACAAGAGATTGAGAGAGGAAAATGAGCAAAATGATAAGACTATTTGTGAGCTTAAGAAAAGGATTTTTGAGCTTGAAGATGAAACAGTTCCTGACCTTTTGAAGTAGAGACCTCTCATTTTGAGAGGAATTTCATGGCAAACGAGGTTAAGGACAAGGAAGTGGAGAATTGTGGAATACTTGTAGAAAATGAAATAATGGCTGACAAGCTTGAAAAGGCAGAGGAAGATTTGGACGACATTGCAGCACATTGTATTACCCAACAACTCATGGAGGGAAAAGAAGTAAAGCTCCCTGATGAACAAAGGAAAGAAGAAGACGAGGAGATCTTTCCCATCGAAGGTGCTACCCTCTTCAATGAAATGGTCCCTGATGCACAAGTCAACAAGACAATCAATGAAACAGTACTTGATATTCTACATGATCAAGACAAACCCAAAAAGAAAATCGGGAAGACCCCATCATCTATAACCAACAAGGTCAAAGTAATTTACGCGAGAGTGGAGAAGAGAGACTCAAGTTATATCTATCTTGAGGATGAGAAGAAGAAGAAGGATACTGAAATGTGGAAGGCTGAAAATACAAAGTTGGGCCATTACCTGCCAGAAAAGGACATGAATTTATTGAAACGCTTCCATCAGTTATACCAAGGACATGAGATGTAAGTAAAAGCCCTAACTCTGATGTTCTAAATTCTGTGGTATTCCAACATCAGTAGAAAACCACAATTTTTTTGCTTTTCACAAACACAGTGAACCTGTTTGGCAAAACAACAAAACCAATGAAAATATGACTCTAAAATCCATAATCAAGCTCTTGCAAGAAGGAGATGCGGGGAATGAGGTAAAGAAAAATTGTATTATCATGCACCAACATATACTTTTTGTTGACCTTAATATATAACATGAAAAAACAAATTTTGCAGGTGATTGATGGGTATACTGACACGCTGAAAACACAGCAGAAACAAAAAGGCCAAGATCGTGGAAACGTTGCTTACATCACATCCACTTGCTGGGTAATTATATCTCATTTCTCCACAGAAGTTATGTATTTTTTATGTGTAATAACTAAATACTTTCAACAGACATTGATCATATCGGCAAATAAGTCACTAAAACATCACTTTCATAAGAAGATTGCAGAACTATAAGAGGAAGTACAACAAAAGGGCAATGATTATTATAGATTAATTGTTTTCCCTATCAACTCTTTTGGAAAAAAGACTTCCAAAAATACCAGTCCATATCATTAGACAGTAGTCGTTTCCAACACTTTGAAATGGACCCATAGTTATCAAGTGATTATTCAGTGCTCTTGTAGCATCGATCGCTGCCTGATGTTCCAAGACTCTTCTCCATTGCATATTGATGTGGTAGCCCTCCACTTTGCGGTGGGGTGGCGGTTTGCTTAAGAAGCACTTTCATTACTTTTGCTTATGAACATGTCCTAATTAATGATGATTGGAAAGAAAAAAATGGCCTATGAAAAATGAAACGTGAGGGAGGCCACAGAAAACTATGGCCTTTTCAATTCAAGCTGTCTTTGGTCCAACAATTGTGCAGGCTGAAAGTCACAGCCCAAAGTGACCTTTGTAACTTCTTACCAAAAATGAAATTCTAAGATAGAACATGGGATAAATTGATATTTCGCCTTTAATAGACTTGATCGAATATCACAACATACGTAAATCGTACCACACGATGGCTGTGGACAATTCCTCAACTTCAATATCATAAATGACTACTGTCCAATGGTATGGACTGGTATTTTTGGAAGTCTTTTTTCCAAAAGAGTTGATGGGGAAAACAATTAATCTATAGTAATTGTTGCCCTTTTGTTGTACTTCCTCTTGTAGTTCTACAATCTTCTTATGAAAGTGATGTTTGAGTGACTTATTTGCCGATGTGATCAGTGTCTGTTGAAAGTATTTAGTTATTACACATAAAAAATACATAACTTTTGTGGAGAAATGAGATATAATTACCAAGCAAGTGGATGTGATGTAAGCAACGTTTCCACGATCTTGGCCTTTTTGTTCCTGCTGTGTTTTCAGCGTGTCAGTATACCCATCAATCACCTGCATAATTTGTTTTTTCATGTTATATATTAAGGTCAACAAAAAGTATATGTTGGCATATGATAATACGAATTTTCTTTACCTCATTCCCCACATCTCCTTGCAAGAGCTTGATTATGGATTTTAGAGTCATATTTTCATTGGTTTTGTTGTTTTGCCAAACAAGTTCACTGTGTTTGTAAAAAGCAAAAAAATTATAGTTTGTGAAAAGCAAAAAAATTATGGTTGTCTACTGATGTTGTTGGAATACCACAGAATTTAGAACATCAGAGTTGGGGCTTTTACTTACATCTCATGTCCTTGGTATAACTGATGGAAGCGTGTCAACAAATTCATGTCCTTTTCTTGCAGGTAATGGCCCAACTTTGTATTTTCAGCCTTCCACATTTCTGTATCCTTCTTCTTCTTCTCATCCTCAGGATAGATATAACTCGAGTCTCTCTTCTCCGCTCTTGTGTAAATTACTTTGACCTTGTTGGTCATAGATGATGGGGTCTTCCCGGTTTTCTTTTTGGGTTTGTCTTGATCATGTAGAATGTCAAGTACTGTTTCATTGATTGTCTTGTCGACTTGTACATCAGGGACCATTTCATCGAAGAGTGTAGCACCTTCGTTGGGAAAGATCTCCTCGTTTTCTTCTTTCCTTTGGGGAGGTAAAAATAACAGATATACCTGTGTGGCTAGCTTCTTTGAGCATCGGGGTAATCCTGTGATTTAAGAGCTTCTCTTTGAGTATTTTTCAAGGAAATTGCCCTGTAAATAAAACCTCATTGCAGAAAAGTTTACTTGACTTTCTGGAGATTGATATGATCGATGTTGTAACAATTGGATAAAGTTGATCTTTTTTATCGCATAGATTAGTTGTATTTTGCACAAGTTAGACAATTGCAAGCATACAAACAAGTTCATAGCAAACACATACTACTATAACATTAAGATTGTCAATCTTCAAATGTCATAATCCATAGATCAACGCTAAGAGAATATGCCATTTCAAGGGTCAAATTACAAACAAGATCGATGATATGTTTGTCAAAGGTTGAGATTAGAAAAAAAGTTAATTTAAGAAACAAAAGTAGAACCCTTACAACAATATAACACCTTTCACATGACGTCAACCGTGCGCGCCTTGATTCCAATGAATTCTTTTGTCTCCTTCAATGGGTCGTACAATAGTTGTCTTTGAAAGTCAAATTTTATTGGAGTTGTGTCATCATCTCACAAAAAAGGTAAGGAACACAGAGACATCAATTGTCATCAATCGAATCCACTTGTTGCAATTAATTGACCCAATAATTAATTGGCGATGAATTAGGGTATAAAAAACTGATGTTTTCTGTCATTTGTTGATACAATCTAATTTACAAGGGCTACACAAGGATATTTTTAAGTTACAAATTCAATAGGAATGATCAGATGCCGTCATTGCATTCCTATGTTATTTAATCTTAAATTTAAAGCCCTCCCTTCAGCCCAGTGCGAGTTGCCAAACTCATGATCGAGTTGATTGTCGATCTTCTTGCAGCTGTGACAACCTTCGCTCCTTATGTCACCAAGTTTCCTTCCGTCCTTAAGACTTGGTACCATGTACCTAGAGTGATTAACGTTAAAAACCATACACCTCGCAACTGCTACTATTGTTATGTTGCTAATCATATTTCGACTATATACAGTCCTAGACTTTACACATTGGATGATAAATCAGGTAGGCTTGTTTCGTCCGGACTTAAAGTGGTGTGACATCGATTAATTTATCCCATTGACTTACAGGCTAATTGCTCCTTAACTTGATTTCAACTATTGACAGATCTATTGAATAGGTTATTATACAATGGAGATGATGTTGAATGAGAAAACAAGTTGAAAAGAATGGAAGATCTTGGGTAGTCTGTATACCAGTCCATACAGATCTTATGCATATCATCATAAAATCTGATCCTCTTTTTAAGTATTTCTTTGCTGCAGGGATGGCCAACTGCATCAAAACGGATGGTACCACCACCATCTTCACCACCTCTCTTCTCGGTCTTCCGACAACACTCCTGGCACAATCAATGAAAACTTCTCTCATCATATTTCACCATAGAACCAACATCATATCATCTTCACACCATCCCAAAGTGAATCTTTTTAGAGGGGAATTGATATTCGCGCTCCCTTTTTTTATGCAGGCGCTCCACTTTTAACGTGAAATTACTAGGAAGTCACTAGTAATTTTATGAATAAAGTGGAGTGCGTGCATAAAAAAAGGGAGCGCGAATATCAATTTCCTTTTGGAGATGTTAAAATATTAAGGAGCCACGATCATTACTCTTCTTAAAGTGTGACTTTACCAAAAAAAAAAAAAGAAGTGTGACTTTACAAAATGCCGCCCTTTATTTATTGATCATTGATTTTGGCACTTTACTTTTGCTACCACACTCCAGTATTTATTTTTTAATGTTCAAAATACACATGACAAGAACATTGGAAGACAAATATTAGATTGTGGTTATTGAGAAGTGGAGTGTAAAAATCATTGCCATATTCATTTTGTCCTTTTTTTTAATAACTTTATTTGTTAGAGAGAAGACAAAATTGAATTTCTTTTTGTTGACTTTTTAAATAATCCCTTTTAAAACGAAAGGCATATAAGTGCCATCTTGAGATATGGCTACGCAAAACATCCATATGGGATTACGTATATGGGATTACGTGGGATTTGATTGATATAGTTATACTATAGATTATGTTTATCGCTTGTCATCAACGTTTTTAGGGCTCGTGAACTATTACCGAAGATTCATCGTGAGTTATTCGAAGAGGTTGTGTGTCAAAGGTCTTGTTATGCTATTAAAATGAACCTACTTAAATAAAATACAATTAACACGTAACGAATTAAGAGAAATTTTCACTTACACCCCTGTAACTTGATCGAGAGGCAGATATACCCCTGATTTGACTTTTTGTAGCATGCATATTCTCTCATGGACTTAAATGTAAAACTGATAGCAGTAGATTTATGAGAGCTTTTCCAACCCATGCTCTAACCCTTCAAAATTTCATCCATTCTCATATTTTGGAGGAAAAAAAAATTAATTCGAACCCATCCTCCGAAAAGTGTTTTGACATCAATTCTCCATTTTCGAGAAAAATAGTGCTCAATCCATCTTCCATTTGAGACCAAATTGTGCCTTCATCATCTATATTTGGAGGATAAAAAAGATTTTTTCCTCACATTTGAAGGAATGGAAACAAAAAAAGTATTTTGAATGATGAATTGAAATAAGCACATCCTCCAAAACACCTTTTTGCAAGACAAAAACGTGTTTTGGAGGACCAAAATATAGAGATATGGAAGAATAAATGCTTCAAAAATACCCCCTCAACTATGATATTTTGTCAACATCACCCCATAAACGAAAAAAACCCATCAACATGACTCCCTTGACTAGTTGACTTGACTATCAAAACCAAGCCAACATCACCCCACCATTTCTGTTAATTTTTTGGACGAAAACGGGAGAAAAGACTCATATACCCTTATAGTGGACGGGAAAGGTTTTCAGACTAGACGCTTTTGATCGTTCTGAATCTTCTGATCATCTCCTCCCTCTTTCTCTCTCTCTGTCCCTCCCCCGCCGTATCTGCGAAGTTTGTTTGGTTCCTAGTAATCGATCCCTCCCTCCCTCTCCGTCTCATTTGTTTTGTCGTTTCTTCTGAACAAAAAATGAAAGAAAAGGAAACAAAATTATCCGAAACCAAAGACAATAGGAAAATATCGATCGAAACCATCAAATTTCAAGATCTCAGAAAGATTTGAAAAATCTTGCTTTGTGCAAAGTGGGTTTCCGAGGTTCGTGCAGGAAACGATGGAGTTTGACAACATTGAGTGTATAACTTCTTCGGACGGGGTGGAATATGACGAGATCTCTACTCACAATAATCATCTCCATCATCCCCACCAGTTCTCGTCCAAACTCGCGCCTGCCACGAGCCTCCACGAGTTGCTCGAGTGTCCGGTTTGCACCAATTCTATGTACCCACCGATACATCAGGTCCTTCTTCTCTCTCATGCGATGAGTACATGTCTTCATGTAACTGTTTATGAAAATTATCTGGGTTTGGTTGGAATTTGGATTGAATTCTGATTAAGTGGAACAAGATTAGGTTTTGTTCTAATTACGAGGAGATTAGGGGGTAAAGCATGTGTCTGGATATAATTTTGTGTGTGTTAGCATCTGGGTTTTGGTAGGAATTTTAATTGGACACTGATGTAGTGAAACAAGATTAGAGATCTGAGTTTAGTTCGGAAATCTGGGATTGGTTTTGTGGTTATGGAAGCTTAGAGTGGGGGGTTGGTATGTAGGAGAGAGAGAGAGAGAGAGAGAGAGAGAGAGAGAGAGAGAGAGAGGGGAGAGGAGAAGAAGAAGATGGTTTTTAAAATGAAACTTGGGTTTGGTTATGGGAAGGGCAGTTTACGTGTTAGATTTCATTTTTCTATCAAAGATGTTAACAGATTTGGCCAAATTTGGACGAAGGGCGTGATGTTGCTTGATTTTGATAATTGAGGGGGTCATGTTGATGGATTTTTAGTTAAGACGTTGATGTTAACAAAATCTGATAGTTGTGGGGGTGTTCTTGAAATTTAGCCGCAAAACAACAACCACCGATATGTGCTATGTATATTAATTTATAATTGGATATATATTTAAAGACTACAAATATTTAATATGCATATGTGCTTTGGTTATTTAGGTAATTTTGTTAAAATAGTTGTTAGGCAAAATGAATACTATTAAAATTCAAGAATTCAAAATGAGAATTAGAAAACACCTCTGACCTATTTTTTGTGATTGTGATTCCCGTATCAATTCATTGATTAGTTGAGGTTTTTTTTGTTGTTGTCGTCGTCGTCGTCAAATGATAGAATACTTTATTGATAACGAAGAAAGTACAATGAACGGGCAACTATCTCAAAGGAGTTTGGAGACATCGTTTTCGGGGTGAGTTTTCATCTCATTTTTTTAAATTTATATTTGAAACGGAAATTTTAGATAGAAAAGTTGACAAACAACTAATGCGAGATGCTGTATTACGTAAGAAGTTATAGATTAGCTTTTGTTTTATGTGAAAATTGAAACAAACTCTGACCGCTGGTATCGAATTTTCAAAACTGTAAATCTTTGGTCTATGTGAGGAGATATGGCGTTTAGAATACAAGTGTAAGAATTACATGAAATTAGAGATCACTCCACAATTACGATAAGCCCAATCCAACTACTCGTCTCATAAGGGGTAGAAACAATTCCACAATAAGCCCTAACTCAACTACAAGTCGCACTAGGGGGAGAAATAATCCCAACAAATGCAAAGAAATGAACACCACACGCAGACAGAGAGATTCAAATTCCTAGCTTCCTACTGAGATGCAAGCGTTCTTACTAACAGAGCTAGCCCCAGTTGGTTCCGTTCACTGAGTTAAGATTCATTATTCCTCCAACAAATGTCTACTTTCTATCAATCTAATTCCATCAATCCCATACTACTTAAAAAATTGATTCAGTTGGCATCTTAAAAGTTCGGGTTAACTTCACTTACGCCTCCAGTGGTTTAGTTGATGTGCGGTTGGATAACATCATTTCGTACTATGTGCACAATTAAGTTTTCCGTTCTAAGTAAACAGAAAACGGAACTCACGTCACATGCCTATATAGAGTGTGCTATTTATTAGTAATTAAACTAAGTTAACTAATAACCATACTCAAAATATTTCGTTTGGGTGGGGTTGGGGATCCCTCTGACACCACAATAGCTTCACCATTCGCGTCAGAGCATCAACCATGATGGTTGAGTATGCGAATGAATCAACTGTAAACCAATACACACAAAGCATATTATATTCAATGTCACCAAAATCTCTAGATGTAAGAGATTTTACTTTGAATGCTACTTTGAATGCTTTTTAATCTAAAATTCCAGCAATCTTATACTACTTAATTTGATCCTAAGCATCTTTATTTCTTAGGTTTTCTTTATTTTGACAATCTGTCCATATATTGCTTCCTTGTCATTCAACACTTCTCCATAAACTTTTTCAAAACATCAATGAAATGGGTTCATGGAGAAACCTCGTCTTCCTCTCTCATATTCTCATAAACGTTGTTGGTCTCAGCATTTCCCAGCCTGATTTCCTGTGGTCCAACTGTTCAGAGGGATTCGATTATGACACAGCTAACAGTTCATATCAGACAAACCTCAACACCCTCCTATCCTCTCTTTCCTCGAACACCAATAGCCACGGGTTTCACAGTTCTTCCTTGGGCGAAAATCCTGACAGAGTTAGTGCAATTACGCTTTGTAGAGGAGATGTTGACCGCGACACTTGTGCTGGTTGTCTCTGCAACGCCACTATTAAGCTCGCACAAGTTTGTCCTAATAGCAAGAAAGCCATTGGATGGTACGACCTATGTATGGTGCGATACTCAAACGAGTCCATTTATGGCAGAGCATCTACTTATCCCGCGTGTTGTTTGGGAAGCACCCAACAAGCTCCAAACGTGGATGATTACAATCAAGCTTTGATCACCTTGTTTGTGAGACTCAGCAGCGAAGCGGCTTCCGGGGGGACACGTCAAAAGTTTGCAACAGGAAATGAGACCGGTCTGGAGTTCCCAACCATATATGGACTTATGCAGTGCACGGCCGATTTGTCCCAACAGGATTGTAGCGATTGCCTTGAGACAATTTTGGCTTATATTCCGAGCTATATTAGAGGGAGCCAAAGCGGGAGGATTCTTGCACCCAGTTGTGATTTGCGGTTTGACAAGTATCGTTTCTTTAACGAGACTCCAGGTGATACACCCACTCCAGGTGATTCAACCCCTCCACCCGCTCCAGGTGATTCAACCCCTCCAGGTGGTTCACCCTCTCACAGTGATTTACCCCCTCCAGTTGATTCACCCCCTCCAGTTGATTCAACTCCTCCAGTTGATTCACCCCCTCCAGTAGATTCAACACCAGGTATAGGATAATCTTTTTCCTCTGATCATGGTTGTATATAGCACTATCAAGGCCTAAGGTAACTGTCGCGGTTTGAGGGGAATTTGATGGTGCGGTTGTGAGAAACTTTTTTAAGCTTCATAGGACTCACCGCAATTATTGAGTATCAATGGTAAACTAGTTCGTTAATCAAATATGCAGAACATGTAATTAGAGGTGGCAAACGGGCGAATTGAAATGGGTCACAGGTCAAATATGGGCGGATTGAATGTGGGTCAAAAAATAAATGTGTTGAAATGGGTCGGGTCAAATATGAGTCAAGTCATACCCAAACCTACCCGACCCGTTTCCCTTGTCTTTTTTTTATTTTTTTCATTTTTAAATTTTAAAAACTAATTCCCCTATATCGAAACTCAGACTTGCTAAACAAAAATACCATATCTACGAACCTTTCAGAATCAATAAGGAAAAAAAAAACCTAAGTCATGCCTTAAAAAAAAGACGATATCGTCTCTGGTTTTACTATGAAAATCAATGATGCTTGTACAAGAATATGGTTAGTTTATGTATGCAGAGAGAGACTTACGAAGAGTCGAAGCCACGGCTTAGGTTTAGATTAAAAAGTCAAGTGACTTATTTTTTGTCTCTATTCAATTTTTTTTTGTATTTTCTTGTTTTGTAACAAACTTTTTACCCCTATTAATTCGTCTCAACAAGAGAATCGAAAATGTTTTTTTTTTTTTTTTTTACTTTTACCCGACCTAATACTTTTGTTTACTGAACATGCCTAGTTTGGGGTTTTCAGATTTGAACGTAGTTCGATTCATTTATTTACGGTATTGTCATATCATATTCATGTTCGTGTTTGGTTTATTTAGTAAAAAAGTTGAACTCGAAAGGAACCGAACTTGAGATAACTATAGCTCGGCTAGCTCGATCGTGTAGATAAGCCCATAATCTTATGTATGAGTTTACATATGTCGATTGGGGAAATTCTAAACTGATCAATTGTGTGGACTGTATACTTTACCTTCTTTCTTGGGAGAGAGAGAGAGAGAGAGAGAGAGAGAGAGAGAGAGTCTCAATTTGGCACTCAACAACCATGAGTCTATAAATTTCAGTGCAAATGCCGACGTAAGGTTTGGTAATTAGAGTACACGTGAAGCACTTGGGTTGGGTCTTTTAACTTCAACTCATATTGAACCCATTTTTAATCCACCTAAACCCATAGAAATATGGGTTGATATGGGTTTAACCCATATTAACCCATTATACAATATGGGCGGATTGGGTTGGGTTAAAAATGGGCGGATATCGGCGGGTTAAAAGATATGGGCTGAGATTGCCACCTCAACACGTAATGTTCAATCTCACCACATTATCCAGATGTAACATTACCAAATATCGACATAAAAAAAAAAAAGTATAACGAGTTGGGCCATCTTGGGTTCCAATTGCTGAGATTCATCTCAGGTTTGTCACTGCAGATTTGCTTTGCAATTCATTTGCCTTCAAAACTACATATCTATATGCACTTTGTTACAACCATGGTAAAAATGGAAATATCTTGAATTTTTGGTTTTTGCAGGAATTGATGTCAATAGAATTCGAACGGTCATTTTTATTGTTGTTTCAACCGTTGCTTCTGTGATAGCACTCATTGTTTTCATGATGTTGATATATTTGTGGAAGTGGAAGCAGAGGATGCCAAGGGATGAAGTCCATGGTATGTCTAATTTGGTGTCTTTAGACCTTTATGAAATTTTTATCCCATTTGCAGCAGTTAATTTTATTTACTGCATATGAGCAAAATCTAGTCATTGCTATATTCGCTGTCAAAGTCATAGTTTAGGGGACCTTGGTACAATTCATGTCCACTGGTGAGTCAAAATGTCGTCTTCTTTTCTTTTCTTTTCTTTTTTTTTTGTCAATTTTGACAATAATGTTGATTTTGTCAAATATGTCACATCACTCAAGCTAACTGATCCAAATAAATGAGGTGGGTTCAATGCAATAGTCTGGATTTAATGTGGTGCCAAAACAACTCCAAACGGGAATAACATTGCTATCTCACAACTTTGACTTCAGAAGGCCCCAAAAAATTGACTTCCGAAAGCTATTTTGACACCAACACATGGATTTGCTTGAATATCCTACAATGTTGAATCTATGAAGAAGTTACCAAAACATTACTTGAATATCATCTTGATTATTTCCTTTTTTAAGTTCAGTTTCTGAAGCTGGGGATAAAATTGGCATCGTGGAATCCTTGCAGTACAGCTTTGATACTATTAGCATTGCAACAGATCACTTCTCTGCTGACAATAAGCTGGGACAAGGTGGATTCGGTGTTGTTTACAAGGTAATTGAACAATCGCATACAACGAGAATATGTCCCTTCTGTTAAGAAAGAAAAGCTAAAATTCTTCTGGCTGAAGTTGGTTTGATCCTAGTCTTTCACTAAGATTTCCAACGGAGGTCCCGTATATTACATTTTGCTTCTTCCTCAGAGAATGATGATCAAATGATTCCCTATCAGGGTCCTTGCGAAGCGAATCATCCATATAATATAAAAGAAGGAACCTCCGGACATTTGTTTCTTGTTTCTTTCAATTTCACTACGGTTTCATCAGATATTTTACAACTAGAATAGCTCTGTTGTACTTTCAGGGTAGACTTCAGAACGGACAAGAAATAGCTGTGAAGAGGCTGTCCATGGATTCTGGACAAGGAGAAGTAGAATTTAAGAATGAGGCTACGCTAGTGGCCAAGCTTAACCACAGGAATTTGGTTAGGCTATTTGGTTTTTGCTTGGAAGGCAAAGAAAGGCTTCTCATCTATGAGTTTGTGACCAATTCCAGCCTTGATCGATCCATATTTGGTAATGTTTGTGAGAAACAATACTCCATCCATCCGATTTTGCTTGTCCTTTTTTGAAGTTGTCATGTTTTCAACAAAAAGTAAACCACTTTAGAGCATTAATTTCTTATAGGTTTTGCTGCAACTTAAAAACTAATCGAGAATACGACAGAGGTATTTTCTAATTTTCAACTCATTGTCTCTACCTGCTTTAGCATAGGTTCATGCCTAAGTAAGCATAAGTTGATGATGCACTTGCCAATCTCATCGCCAGTTAATTACATTTCTCCTCCGTCTCTACCTATTTGTCTTTTGTCATGTCATTTAATCTGGTCCACAAATAATTAATTACAAAAAAAAAAAAAGACTTAATTACTTCATGAAGACAACATTTTCAAAACATGTAAGCTGAAATATATAAGACAACCAAGATAATTCTTTATCTGTGCATACTGGAAAAAAGAGAAACAAATGAGGTTGGAGGGAGTAGAAAAATATCATCCTTTATTTATGTCCTATCTTGCATTCTTGCACTGCCCTTGGATATTATTAACTCATACAAATAAAATCTATAGATCCAATTAAGCGCACACAGTTGGATTGGGATAGACGCTACAAGATCATAGGAGGCATTGCTCGCGGACTCTTGTATTTGCATGAAGATTCACGACTTAGGATCATCCATCGTGATCTCAAAGCTAGCAACGTTTTGATAGATGCAGAGATGAACCCAAAAATATCAGATTTTGGCATGGCAAGATTGTTTGTTCTTGATGAAACTGAAGGGAATACAAATCGAATCGCGGGGACCTAGTAAGTTTTGTTCCTACTCACCCCCACAATTGTTTTCAACATAACTTGTGAAAACTTATTGTTCATTTCCAAATTGTTTTGGCAAGCTTTGTAAAATTCTTCAAAACAACTCAGAACCAAATTTCCTTTGAATAAGTTCAATTTTAAGAAGTCAAACTAGGTGCTTTGGTGAATTCTTGAACATATTACTCTCTTCTCTTACTTACAAGTGCATTAATAATTACAGTGGGTATATGGCTCCAGAGTATGCAATGCACGGCCAGTTCTCAGTTAAGTCAGATGTCTTTAGCTTTGGTGTATTAGTTCTTGAAATCATGTCTGGTCAGAAGAACAGCTGTTTCCAGAATGGGGAGAATGTAGAGGACCTTTTAAGCTATGTAAGTATGATCGAATGCCCTCCCAAAAATTGCCAATTACATTAGATAAATGGAGGATTTTGGACACTGCATCTTGGATTGGAAGTAGCGTTATCTATCCTGAAAAATCTGAAATAAAAAACTAATTTGAGGCAAGTCATTTTCCGAAAAGACGGTAATTGTCCCCACTTGATGGTGTGTTGGGTTACAGCAAATCCAACTTCTCCTGAACTCAAAGTTATTTTTGTTTGCGTTTGCACAAATGAAGACACAGGATATTTACAAGGCAAACATAAAAGAACCAAGATTTAATATTCTATTTCTGCAAAATAACAAAATATAAGTACGCCTAAAATTCTAGAAAGAGAGTGTAAAGAGAAAGCAATTCAATCTGGAATTTTTAGGTGTTTTGAATGAATTTACAAGGGGTCTATTTATAGACTCATAGACATGGGAAAATTAGCCATAAGTACGTTAAAATAGTTTTCATTGAAGGGAATGATGCCAACAAAATAATTTTTTGTGGAGGTCCAATTTTTTAGTTGTTGAGCCATAAGGCCAAAACATGTTTTCACGGACAAAACTACCGTGGGGTACCCTATGGTTTAGGCACTTTCATAGGGTTTTAGGGTGCACTTTTCTATTATAGAGTTTTAATGTTTAGGCACTTTTATAGGGTACCTTAGGGGTTTAAGCACTTTCATAGGGTACCATAGAATTTAGGATTTTAGGTACTTTCACTGGGTACACTAGAGTTTTAGGAACTTTCACTAACTTTCAGTTATTAGTGAACTTTCACTAGTTTTGCAAAAGGTGCATGTCTTTATGCTTGATTGCAAAAGGTGCATGTCATCGAGCTAAAAAAATGTAAATATGAAGAATTTTTAGCTAAGTCTCCCTTTATTATTTTGAAAATGTCTTAACGGCAGAGTGATCATATAGGCCATATGAGGGATGTTTAGTCCTCGCAGTTTCAAACGCTTTCTATTTTCAAGCCATAATCTCGTTGTAGCCTCTCTTAAAGAACCTTAAATACGAAAGAACCTAAGAAAGAATTGCCTGGATAAAGAACGTCAAGCTCAAAGAACCTCTAATATGAATTACTCCTATTTCAACAAGATTCCTTTTGCTCCTTTCAAGTTTCAATTGGTTATTTTGCTAGCCAATTCTCCATTTCATTTTCTCTCCCTATGCGAATTGTTCTAACACTTTTTTGTTACTCTGGTCCCCTCTATAACGCCCCATATATACATAATACACATCATTGACGCAGTATTTTGGAGGAGTACTCTATCAAGGTTGCCCGAAATGTTTACACGCAGCTATTAGTAGCAACTTACGTGGTGGATTATCTTCTAAAAAATCACTCATGTAGACTTCCAATTTGTGATAATGAGTTACAATACTAATAAAAAAAAAACCCAATTAAATTATACATGTCATGAAGCTTATTACACATGTTGAACAATTGCAGGCTTGGAAAAGTTGGATAGAAGGGAAGGGCACAAACCTCATAGATCCGACATTGAGGACTAATTCGAGTTCTATTTGCGAGATAATGAGATGTATCCACATTGGGCTGCTATGTGTTCAAGAAAACATAGCCGATAGACCAACCATGGCTTCAATTGTTATGATGCTTAAGAGTTCCTCCCTCACTCTTCCCATGCCTTCGGAACCAGCATTTTTTCTACAGAGTAGCGTTGGTCCACAACAACCAGTGCTGAGGGAGTTTGATTCTACAGTGATGAAGTCCAACCATTTAGAACCTAAATCCGCATGCATGTCTGTAGATGACACTGACACCTCGATTACTGGGTTACATCCTCGTTGATTTTCGACGATGAGAGAGGTCAGTAATAGTCTTATTTGCATCATTTTTCTTGTTCACTATTCTTTTTTAGCTTGTTTTTTTATTTTTTATGGAGAATCATGGGTTGTGGTCTACATCTTTGACCATTTTTCTCATGACGAACCATAGATGATGCGTTTTGACGTTCTGAAAGTAATTTTTAGGTCTGGACCAGTAAAAAGAAAATGCCAGTCGTTTTAGGGGTTCTGAGGCTAGAGTAGAAAGAAAAACGAGAAAACGACAAAGATCGATCAACAATCCATGGCTTCCACTATAAACCTTATGAAGATCCTCTCCGTCTTGAGCGGGTAATCTCTCCGGCTTTGGTTACAAGAATGCCTCTCCAAGTAGCATGATTGTACGATTTCTATGGTTTGTTCTATCCAACATTGGTTGTTTAACTTTGGATGGTTCATAGTTTAAAGTTACTATTTTTCCAATCTTCATATCGTGTTTGTATTCATGACATCAAACACCATTATACAATAATGTTCAAGGCTTCTAAGATAGATTATACGAACTTCATTTCCTACTATGTGCACAGTTAAGTTTTCCGTTTTCAGTTATTAACAGAAAACGGAAATCACGTCACGTGCCAATATAGATAGTGCATTATTTATTAAAATATAGAGACTGCGCTATTTATTAAAATTTCGTTAACTATACTCAAAATATTTCATTTCGGTGGGATTGGGGATCCCTGGACCCCGCAATAGCTCTGCCATTCGCTTCAGAGCATAAACCACGACGGTTGAGTATTGGCCGTATGAGAGTACATGAATCAACCGTAAACCAAAACGCGCATATCATAAAGTTTTCACGATCACCAAATTAAATCTCTAGATGTAAGAGCATCTCCAATGGGAGATGTCAAAGCTGAGGTGGACACTCAAACGGCTAGTTTTGACATTAAATTACCATCCAATCATGTTGCCTTCTATCATGCCAAAAGTGACATGGCTTTGAAGGGAGGTGAGGTGGCTTTGAAGGGAATGGCAAAGTTGCCAACTTTGACAACCTCACTCATGCCAAATTTCAAAAAATGCCTATTTGCATTTTGACATAAGGGTTGGAGAGAAATAATTTGATGTCAAATAAATATAATTTGACATCAAGGGTTGGAAAAAAAGACTTTGATGTCAAATTGGATATGCCAAATTGCCATGTCAGCCTTCAAAAAAAATTTGACATCTCCAATTTGATATCAAGGGTTGGAGATGCTCTAAGAGTGTCAAATTACTGCACAACACGCACAAAATAAAACAAAAGAACTGCCTCAAATGATCGCTAGGATCTTTAGGAACCTAATTTCAAATCTCTTTCGTCCCGATTTGTTTGTTCCCTTTTTAACTTATATATATCTCAAATTGACTGTCCAATTTCAAAATCAATGGCTCAGATTATGTAGATTTTCAAATTAATGGATTAGATTTAGTTTCCTTAATAAGTTGGAAAGCCGAGATTGGACAAATAAATTGGGACGGAGGAAGTAGTTTCCAAGTTGCAACGTATATCCCAAACAAAAGTTAGCTAAAAGAAGGTCTATATATTGCCTTGTACAACAAATTGGGCTGCCAAGAATAAATTTAGTTAACTATATATACTCAAAATATTCCATTTGCGTGAGGTTGGGGATCCCTCTGGCCCCACAATAGCTCTGCCATTCGCTTTAAAGCATCAACCAGGATGGTTGAGTATTGGTCGTGTCGCAATTCATGAATCAACTACGAACCAATACGCACAAAATATTTGATATTCAGTATCACCAAAATCTCTAAATGTAACAGGATCAAATAACCGCACAACATGCACAAAATAAAAAAAGTTTCCCAGTATGATCGTTATGACCTTTAGGAACCTAATTTCATACTTTCCAAGTTGCAACATATATCCCGTATGATCGTCCATCCCATGACTTAAGCCATTATTGATTTTCGAATATAACTCAAGTGAGAGTCGCGACCGCGCGTCCACGCTCGAAAGATTTAGCTTTGAAGACTACGTTTAATCTAATGACATGATTTACCGGAATCAAACAAACTTGTTTGAACTAATAAATCGAACACGTAGGATGACAGAGTTCCAAGCATACCGAGTGCCAAGACCGCTTGTCGACACAGTATCAAAAAAGTTGACAATCCTAGTTTGGACCGAAAATTGCAAGATTAGTTCTAATCCAAAAACCATTCTTTTAAGCCCGAAGGTACGAGAACAAACAACCACCTAAATCATTGGGATAGATTAGCCCAAGACTTAACCAATCAAGTACTCACACATAATAAAAGAGCAAAGCATGCTAATGACAAGAGACATGAGATTTAAACGATAAAAACGAAAGTTAACTTGATATTATGAAGGATCTAGTCCCTAGTTACAACATTAACAAACAAGAAAATAACAAATGACAATTACCTTGAGGTGTTCTTGAGAAAATTAGACTAGGAAATCTTGAACAATAAAAATGGAGTTCCGAGGAAAAGAAAGACTTAAAGCAATAAGGAAACAAGAATGCTACTCACACAACGATCCAAAATATCCTAAAAATATAAGTGAGAGAGAAAGACTTCCAACCTATTTATACAAATAAATTGTCACGTCCTGAATTTTTAACATAATTATAAATGATTTCCATAATAAAATACTCACAATATCCGTACTGTACCCAAAATATTACTGTTTTCTCATTCCCATAACCGTCCTTTCAAGCTCACAAAGTTTTCAAAATATTACTACATAGGCTCAACGGCCCCAAATTAACATAAGTATCAAATGCCGAAAGAGGATTAAGGGTTACAATATTCCAAATCAAAAGAATTACAATTTAGTTACAAATATATCTTTCAAAAGAAATTTGCGGAGATGGACCAGTAACTTCTTGGTTAGCTTTCAAAAGTAGTGACCACACTCCAAGCACTTCAAGCAATGCAAGCTATGGTTCCGGATTAGTACCTGAAAATAATATAAAGCTTGAGCTACACTAGCCCAGTAGAAAAGTCTACGCAAACTCTATATGCAATTGAGTGAGACGAAAGAATGAGTAGAACAAAAGAAATCAAACTCTAGATAACAAATGAGGTCGCTATGGAAACCAACTTCGAATCGGCAAACCGAGGCTCAAGCAGTGCTTTCCTATCGATAGTCAAACTATTAGTCAACTTTTATCTTTCTTTTTTGTTAAAACTTCCATTTAGTACATTTTTGTATTTAACGACTTATATTCCGGTTCGAGGAACCCCGCACGCCTCCCACTGATCTCCAATATAAGTTTAAATAATCCCTCCTCCATTAACTCATCCAATAATGAACTTGAGAGAACTTTCTGGGTCTTAGGGCCCCATATACCCACGACACTTTCCGGGTACTCATGACCCCGTACATCCACTTCACATTCCGGGATTAGGGCCCCATATACCCACGATACTTTCCGGGTACTCATGACCGTACATCCACTTCACATTTACTCGTTTCGCATTTCACCCCATGTGTTTCCAAAATTTCAATTGCAAGAGTACAAACGAGACAAGAATAATGATATTATGTGAATAGTTCACACATCAACTCAATCGTATTTTACATTTTGTCCCCAAGCTTGTTATCTCAACTCAACCTTCGAACTACTCGATATTCCGCGTCAAGCTGTCGCATGTCGTTTATGTGCTCAAGTGAATCGTTCGTACAAATGTCGTGCTAGAATCTCATAATTATCTTTCTGCAACTCTACTAGTTTTTTTTTAAAAAAAATATATATATATATTTCAAATTTCCTCACGTGCTCATGGAGAAAAAATAAGACAATCAGATTCCTCATTGTATGAATATTTTATCATATAAGTCCATGGGTAGGACCTGAGACTTTGAAAAGAATAAGATTCCAATGGGTCAGGACATTTTTACTTTTGGCAGACTACCTACCGGTAGGAAATGGGCACCTACCGGTACAAATCAAAATCAGGCGGTGCAACAGTTTGGTCCACGAGAATTCTACCGGTAGGAATAAAAATGGTACCGGTAGGTGAAAAAAATTTAGTAATCCTACCGGTAGGGAACAAGTCCTACCGGTACAAACACAAAACAGTGACTATACGTTATCACAGAAACAAAGTCCTACCGGTAGAGAAAAAGATCCTACCGGTAGGAATCCAAAATTTGGCGATTTTTCCTTAAATAACAGATTTTGATCCAGACCCAACAACAACCAAAATCAGCTCAAACAAAGCATGGAGATACTCAAATAGGATAGAGGAGAACCCAAATAACATATAAAGGGAGGTAGAATTTCCTACCTCGAGTATCCAAATCGAAATCGAAAAGATAGAGCAAGCCCTAACTTCTGGAATCCATTTCAAGCAACAATACACCGAACCAAGCTTTGTCCAACGCAATACGAGCTCCAAAATGCGAGTAGAAAATTGTTTGGGAGTTGATTATTGTGGGTTTTGGGTTTGAAGTTGAATTTTTGGTTGAGAGAGAGAGAGATCGAGAGAGCCGAGAGAGAAGGAACAAAAAGTAACAAAATGAAAAAAAAAAGAAAAGTTCTCCTGGTGATATACACGTTGCACACATGCACAAATTACACCACCACCCCTGATCTTTCATATTCTCCCACATTGACCCCCAATTTTATTTTATTTTATTTTATTTTTATTAATTCATCACTTTTCCATTTATAAAACAATAAAATTATGAAATGAATTTACGGGTCTCTACATCCCTCTCTCAACAATATATCCTAAAAATATACCAAAAGTAGCAACTATTCCACAAATAGAATGTTGAAAAAGTGGTAAAAAGTTGTCCGTAGGCTCGTGGTATGGATACAAAAGAAAGGGGGTATCGATACCAAGAAGGTAAGCTTTAACGAAGCATCTATCCAAAAGTTAAGTTCATAGTATCGATACAACTTTAAAGGCTGTATCAAAGTTGTATCGATACCAAATTGTTAAGGCAGATTTTGACAGAACTTCGCGGACTCACTCCGGACACTTCCAAACTCAGATTTGGATGTTCTTTGGACCATTGGAAAGCTTGTTGAGTCCACTTTCTAACCCAAATGGTTTGGATCCAAAATAATTTGTATATCAAAAGATATGACAATTCTCCTCTCAGCCGGTTGGAAAATGAATAGCTTTGGTAAAATCCTTACATCTCTTTCAATTCCCTGGACCCTTGGGCGACCCGAACAACCTCCAAATCATATCTTCATGACTTTTCGGACACCACAACGGGGTGGCACGTGGCCTTGATTACTTGGTTGCAATCGGAGCATTCATTGGCATTCAAATGCCTTATTCACACGAATTAGCTAAAAACACTAAAAACACACCTTACGTGCAATATCACATAAAAACGACAACATATATATACAAACACAACATATTAGAAGACTTAAGCACCTAGAATCTACATTATTGGGTGCTTGTCAATAATTAAACGTGTTTAAAAATCATATCAAAATACATCCAATTAACTCGATTTTTTTATGATTGTTGCTCTCAACAAGCTAAACAAATGAACCACCCCAATCATTGAGGTGAGCTTAGAAAGAATCCATTTTTAGCTAAAATTCTACTAGGTTTGGAAAGGAGTTGGACTCGTACTTCATGATAGTGTATGAAAACTAGCCATATATTTGTGGATAGTTGTTTTTATTTTTTATTTTTGATAATAAAATATTAAAACCCGAGGTATGCAATTTAGGAAAATGTTTTTTTTTTTTTCCACTCAACGTAGAAATATTTTATTGACCAAAAAAAATTTAATGAAAATATACAAATAAAGATTAAAGGTAATATAAAAAAAACCTGAATCACAATCAAGAGAATAAATCGCAATGAAGTTGTCACCTAAACCTTAGAGAATTATCTGCCGAACCATAACCAAAGATGAAAGGGATGGCATGCAAGGAGCCAACCTAGGCAAGCAAAACAAACCGATTACGGGAAATAAGAAACGGACAATAAGAAACAGAAACTACGGACCAAAATCATTTCAAACCCCAGCTGGAAGCCCCAATTAGTAGTAAATGAGAAAAAGATCTATCCGGCTTACCCAGCAAACCAGCATTGTTCGGAAAACAAATACGAAGCCTCCACGTCATCAATTTATACTTTTGTTCACTCCACGCAACAAATGCTGTGGGTCCCTTCTTAACCTGGGTTAAGCCCATTTTTCCTTTCCTTTAGTTTGTCATTTTCTTCGGTGGGTCCCTTTCTACCTAGCCTTTTTTTTTTTTTTTTGATCGGGCTCTACGTTGCATGTAAACCGAATTAGGCAAATTTTGAGCCCTAAAAAATTGCTATTCAGCAGTGTGCGTGTGTATATATACATATATAGAAGCGGTTTTGGAGACACCCAAAAAAATACCTCATAGTTTTCGATCAAATTTTGATGATTTGAATCGCTCAATATGATCAGAACGTGATTTTAAGCGTACTAGTGAGAAAACAGCAAAAAAAAAAGTGACAGAGAAGGGCTTGATCCTAATAGTTTCAAACAATTTTTTATTCAACGGTTCAAATAAAAATTGTTCAAATCAAGCCTTTTTCGGTCTTTTTTATTTTTTGCTAATTTCTCACGGGCACCCTTAAAATAACATTCTGCACACATTGAACGGTCTGGATCATAAAAATTTGATCAGAAACTATGAGATTGAGATTTGTGGTGTTTTTTTGGGTGTCTTTTGAACCGCCCCATATATATCTCTATTAAAAAACAGAAGGGTGTGGGGACAAGTTGTTGGAACGGCTTAGATTCATTTGATCCAAAGGCTGTAGTACATCACCTCACTTCCCGGTTAAGTGCCTATAGTTTTCACCTAAATTACACAACTGTCATCTCCTTCCAACAGAGATGCGTAGTGTCGTAAGCACAGGCTAGCACTAGTCTCTATTATAAAACAGAAAGATGTGGGAATAAGTTGTTGAAACGGCTTAGATTCATTTGATCCAAAGGCTGTAGTGCATCATCTCACTTCCCGGTTAAGTACCCATGATTTTCACCTCAATTACACAACTGTTATTCCCTTCCAACAGAAATGCGTAGTGCTGTTTGTATGAGCTAGCACTAGTGTGTGTGTGTGTATATATATATATGGAAAGTTTCAAATGTGAACCTCTTAAAATGCAAACTTCTCTTTTCTGATCGAATTTCGATGATCCGAGCGGCTAAATGTTAAAGAACGTGATTTTAAAGGTATCCGCATGAAATCGATAAAAAAAATGACCGGAAAGAACTTGATTTGAGCAGTTTTTTTATTGAGTCATTCAATATAAAACTATTCGGATAAAGCCCTTTCCGGTCATTTTTTTTGCCGATTTTAAGCAGGTGCCCTTAAAATTATGTTTTGATCATATTGAACGGCTTGGATCATTAAAATTCGATCAAAAAATGGGAGGAATGGAGAGGTCTGCAGTTTAACTAAAATGAGGACCACCTATTTGAAATGGACTGTATATATTTATTTATTTACTTTGAATTAATTTCTACACTTCCTTTTTGAATTTTAGTGTTGAAAGTGTATGATCATTTTATCCAAAAATGTTGTAATTAATTTTTGTTTATAGAGCTCTCATAACCAAGTATCTGTTCTACAGGATATCAAAGAAAGAGCATATATTTAATTATGAGAGTTATAGAAACAAAAATTAATTATAACTTTAAAATAATATGATCAGAAAAATAAAATCTTCACACCAGTTCAAACGAATTGAAAATTGGAGCACTTAATTTTCTTAGTATTATAAGACCGGTTTAAAATCTTTACTTAATCAAGATTAAAAAAATAGTTTAAAGTTTCAAAATTAATTTGAATAATGATTTTCACACTCCAATTTTGTCTTCCAGAGAAATTTTGTGTTCAATTTTGCATAGCAAATTCTAATAGTAAACTGAAATTTCACCAAAATTCTATACCACCTCAAAATAATGACGAGAGAATTACATCACAAAAATTGCAGCTTTACAAATAATACAACTAGCAGCTTCAACCATGTCCAAAACCAATTAACATCTAACTGTTCAAACTCTCTCATCTGAAAAATTATCCTAAACCATACAAAATGAGGTTGTCCTTTCTTCGATCTATTCGCTCAACCATATGTTATGTTCCAATTTTGGGTGGTTTGCATCATCATATTCTGTATGAGTAAGAGACAATAGAGTTAGAATTATACGTTTCACAAAAAGTGTAACAAAAAAGTGTTTCATATTTTATAAACATTCAGTTCATACGTAAATGTAGATCCTTGTGAAAATGTTGGCAGTGGAGCCTTAATTAGGACAAGGTAGAAAAAAAAAACAAGACTATGTTATTACAAATAAAAAACGGAAATAAGACAACCACACTTAAAAACATATATATCAAACAACTTGGAAAAAAACACTATACCTCTTGAAAATTAGGGTGGGTAGGTACATAAGGATTGTCCGCGACCCCTTTATCTGCATTAGACTTGATCATAATTGAAAAAAATTTGAGTTTAGAATTACATTAAGATAGAATTCAAATAATATAAAATCATCACTACTTACCATGCTTGTTTTTGTATAGGACAAGTAGTTTTTGTATGGCCGGCCCGATTGCTTTTGTAGTGGACAAGTAGTTTTTGTATGGCCCGATTGCTTTAAAGGACAAGGATGTGCCTACAAAGAATTCCAAAAAACTCAAATTTACAGAAGAAACAAGCTGCTTTTGTTCTCATCACATCAAGAGCTACCTCATATGTTGGACTTTCCTTCCCATTTGACACCACCTTATAGATCTCAGTCCCTCCTTCCTCATGATATTTAGATACTTGCTGCTTTTGACAAGAGAAAAATTCCTCTTGGAAGAATTTAAAATTTTTCCTTGTGTAAACCTTTGTCGCTTCTGCCTCTTTTTTGTAACCTATCTTTAAAATTGGCTTTGTGGTTCTTGTTTTCACATCTTTTTCCTTCTGGCTTTGACATCTTTTGTCCAATGTTTTCTCATATTGGTAAACAAAACCACAAACCAACATACTAGAATGCAGAAAATCTTTGAAAATTTTGTTCATGCTCTCACTCCTTTGTGTTGTTGACATCCCTGCACAAAACCTTATTCGTAAGTAAGCTGGAATCCATTTCTCACGCCGAATTTATGTATCTTTGACTCACTCATTCTCCCCTAACTCATACTTGGATACCAAATGTTCTCATTCCATTTCAAACTCTTCAATGGTTACTGTGTCATGGATACAATGATGAAAATCCCTTGAAAAGATTGGTGTTTATGGAAAATGTTCGGGAACCTTTTGCAAGATATGCCACATGCACAACCTATGAGTAGTGTGGGGTAGTACCAGTGCAATTGCCTTAGCCATGGCTTTGTCATCATCTGTAATAATAGATGGCGTGTGTTCGCACATTGCCTCAACCGAAGTTTGCAATAGCCATACGTAAGATTCAGCTGTTTCATTCACAAGTAAAGCACATCCAAACACAATTCATTGGTGGTGGTGGTTGACTCCTGTAAAAGGAACAAAAGGCATGCCATAGCGATTCGTTAAATATGTTGCGTCAAATGTCACAACATCTCCTAAGTATTGACACGCCAACCTTGATCTAGTATCAACCCAAAAACAATTCTCCATGCAATTGTTCTCATCCACCTAGATTGCATAAACAAATCCTGGACTTTCCGATTGACACATTATAAAATAGTTACACATTCGTTGTGCATCACCTTCTTTTAAGAGCCTGCTTCTTTTATTCCCCAAATAATTTTGAACATCTATAGTCAAACAACCAATTTGAGAATCACCACCAGAATCATGTTTCAACACAGACATTATCTTCCTCGGAGCTACACCGGCTTCATTTAGCACATTAATGAGATTTTTTTTGAGCAGGAGTTATTGCTCTATGTCCTCTAAGTAATAACGTACTTTTCGGGGAGCAAAGCTCATGATTGTGTTCAGTTACAAACTTACTCACAATCCATATTTCATTATCCCTAATCAAACTCATTATTGCTTTACATCCAATCATGGTCTCTGAGCGACTAGAAATTCTTTTATGCTTCTTATAATAACTTGGACGACGAAATCCTTCTCTATGACAAGTAATTTCTACTCCAATCAATGAATTGTCTTTGTGTGATAGTCAAGTATAATTTTTTCGGGTGCTAAAGCCCTTTTTCAGTGCATATGCTTTATGGCATCTTCTAAGTCATCAAAAGTCATACCTTTGCAAGGTTCTATGAGATCCCTTTTTGAAGATGGTTTAATTTGATTGGTTCATCCTTTTCATTTTCGGACAAATCTGGAATATTTGAATCAGGGATTGTGTCTGGCTCTACAAAATTTTCTTCAAAACTGTCATCAGCCATCACCTTCTCAAATTCATTGGGCGTATAAGCCATTACCAACCTGAGTAACACATTCAGAACAAAGTGTATTTTAAAACTTTATAATAGACACAAAATCCATCTCCGAAAATTTCAAAATTACAAAAGGTTTTGTTGAGGGACAAGAGAAGAAATAACCCAAAAAGAAGGAGTAGATTGAGTAACGCTTGCTTACTCTAAAGCACGGACTTCGTCGTCGTCGGAAGAGAAAGGCCCGTCGGTTTCCCCACAACCCATTACTCTTTTTGATCTCTTTAGAAAATGAGAAATGCTAAGTGCAAAGAAAATAGGCAAAAAAATGACCCTTAAAGTGTACATAAATGATTCAGATGCACTGTATAGTGAATCTGGGCCGTTTATGTACACTTTAAGAGATTTTTCTTTACCAATTTTCTTTGTCCTAGTAATCTTTTCTTCTCCTTTGTCTCTAGTCCAGTAGAGAAAAGTTAAATTGACCTGGGTAAAAGGTTTACCCAGGGTTAAGAGGGGACCCCTATCATTTGTTGCTGCTTGGAGAGAACAAAAGTACAACCTTTGGAAAATTTGATGATGTGTCACTTTCCTATTTATTTTCCGAACAATGCTGGTGGGCTTGATAGAATCCGGCTTAATTTCCACTAAGAGAAAAAGAAGTCCTATCCGGCTTACCTGGCAAATCAGCATTGTTCGGAAAACATATACTACGTAGGAAGCCTCCACGCCATCAATTTGTACTTTTGTTTCCTCCACGCAACAAATGTCGTGGGTACCAGCGAGAAATTCGAAAAAAAAAAAAAAGATTGGAAGGGTTTGATTTGAACAGTTTTTATTTGAATCGTTCAATAAAAATCTGTTCGGAGATGTTCAGATGAAGACCTTCCTGGTCTTTTTTTTTTTGCCGATTTCTCGTGAGTACTTTTAAAATTATGT
Organism: Rhododendron kiyosumense; assembly: GCA_019656275.1. Classification (NCBI taxonomy): domain Eukaryota; kingdom Viridiplantae; phylum Streptophyta; class Magnoliopsida; order Ericales; family Ericaceae; genus Rhododendron; species Rhododendron kiyosumense. The sequence continues at coordinate 46,446 of BPLS01031358.1, forward strand.
TCTGAACACATTTAGCGGCTCGGATCATCGAAATTTGATCGGGAAAGGGGGGGTCCGTATTTTAACTAAAATGAGGACCCCCTCATTTGAAACAAACTGTGTATATATATATTATAAAACAGAATGGTATGAGAACAAATTGTTAGAACGGTTTAAATTCATTTGATCCAAAAGCTATAGTGCATCCTCTCACTTCCCGATTAAGTGTCTATGGTTTTCACTCAAATCACACAACTGTCATCCCCTTCCAACAAGGATGTGTAGTGCCGTAGATACGGGTCAGCACTAGTGTGTGTGTGTGTGTATATATATATATATATATATACATAGAGAGAGAGAGAGGGAGAGAGAGAGAGAGAGAGAGAGAGAGAGAGAGAGAGAG